>JAXQQM020080194.1:0-177520 GCA_034641835.2 Pinus albicaulis | reverse complement strand
AACCTTTGTCTGAATGAAATAGGTAACACGACCTCAAAACGGGAACTCTAGCCCAAAAGGCTCAAAAAACATGAAAAAACACCCCAAAAACAAAAAAAGTGTATTCCGGAAGCACTTGGTTTTTGAGGTCAAATTTCAACATTTTATAGAATTATGCTAAAAACAAAATTGTTTCTTGAAAAAAGGATTGAAAAAACACCCTCAAAACAAAACCAGTTGATGCTGGAATAACAAAAAAAAAATGTGTCATATTTTTGACATTTTTAAAAATAGAAATAACATTTTTTAATTTTTAAAATTCAAACATTAAAAAAAACCTAAAATTTAAGAAAAAAATAAATTTAAAAAATAAAAACATTTTAAAGCTTAAAATTTAAAAATATATAAGAATAAAAAAAATAAAAATAAAAACAAAATAAAACTTTTAATTCAAACATTAAAAAAAACCTAAAATTTAAGAAAAAAATAAAAAATAAAAAAAAATAAAAAAACTAAGATTGAGAATTTCAAAATATACGAGAAATAAAAATAAAAATAAAAATATGAAATAAAAAATAAAAAAACAAGTTAAAAAAAAGAAACAAATTATAAAAAATAAAATGTAGAAACTAAATTTAAAAAAGAAAAAGAAAATGTTTATTCAGAATTAAAAAAAAAAAAAAAAAATTAAATTTAAAGAAATATATTAAATTTTAATAAATTTAAAACTTAAAAAAATAAAAAAAAATAAAAAAACATTATTGAAATTAAAATAAAAAATTAAAAATTAAAAATAAAATACAACAAAAATATTAAATTAAAAAATATATATATTAAAAAATAAAATAGATTTTAAAAAATAAATTAAATTTAAATTATAAAAAACAATATATATATATATGAACTTAAATCAAAAATATATATATTATATTTTATTAAATTAAAAAAAAATGTTAATATTAAAATAACAAATTAAATTAAAAAAAATATTAAATTTAAATAAATAAATGAATAAACAAATAAATTTTGAAATAAAAATTAAATTTTAAATATAAAGAGAAAAAAAAAGGTTAAAAAACTTTAAAAATCAATTAAAATTCAAAAAATCAAAAAAATAAATTAAATAAAATATATTAAATATAAAATAAAATAAAAAACAATTTAATTTGAAAATATTAAGTTTAACTTTAAAAAAAAAAATCTAATTTTAAATACAAAATTTTAATTGAAATTAAAAAAATATAAAAATTTTATGTAATTTAAAAAATAATAAAAAAAAATTATTAAATTCAAATAAATAAATTTTAAAAAATACAAAATTTACTAAATTTTAAAAAATTAAATGAAAAACTAAACATAAAATTTAATAATAAAAGAAAAAATATGAAAAAATAAAAAACAAAAATCAATCAAATAAATAAAAAATACAAAATTTAATAAAAAATATTAACAAAATTTAGAAAAAAAAAAATTAAAAACAAAAAAAATTTCAATATAAAAATTAAATTAAAAAAAATAATTTAATTTACTAATTAAAACAAAATAAAAATAAATCAAATTAAAAAAATAAAAAATTGAAAAAAGAAGTTTTTGATCGTGGTGGCGCCGCTTAATCTACTTCGAGGTGGACATAAGGTTGTAATACTGGCAGAGGTCATTCCGGGGAATCGCTGTGGAGATGTGGGAGGCCGATTCCGGGAATCACCCTCCTGCGGCGTGGGAGGCCGATTCCGGGAATCGGCCTCTCACGGCGAGAGGCCGATTCCGGGAATCGCCCTCCCGCCCCGGGAGGGCGATTCCCGGAAACGACCTCCCGCCGCGGGAGGTCGATTCCCCCAGGTGGCGGCGAAGGCCGACCGCTGGGCGAGCGGGGGGTTGCATGCAACCTCCCCGCTCACCCAGTGGCAGGCCTCCGCTGCCACCTGGGCGGGAGGCCGATTGGTGGCGCCACCACAATTAAATTTTTTTTTTTTTTTTTTAATATTTTTTTTTAAATTTGATTTTTTATTTTTATTGTTTTTTAAATTCAAAAAATTTAAAATTATTTTATTTTAATTCAAATTTTTTATTTTAAATTTAAATTGTTTTAATTTTTTTTGTTTTTTTTTTGTTTTTTTTTTTAATTTTGTTTTTAAATTTAATATTTTATATTAATTATTTTTTATAATTTAAAATTTATTTATTAAATTTATTAAATTTAATTTAATTTTGTTTTTAAACTTTAGTTTATTTAGTTTTTCATTTTTAAAATTTATAAATTGTTTCATTTAAAAAAAAAAAACAGTAAATTTATGGATATTTGTTTTTTAATTATTTGAACGTGGTTTTTTCATTTTTTTTGTTTTTTAATAATAGTTTTTTTTTTTTTTAAATTCTTTTATTTTAATTTTCTTTTTCAATTTTCAATTTTGTTTTTTTTTTTTTTATAATTTGTTTTTTTGGTTAATTTTAAAATTTGTATTTTTGTTTTCTTATTATTATTATTTTTTTAATTTAAATTTTTAAATTTATTTTTTTCTTTTTTGTATTTTATTTTTTTTATCTAAATTTTAATTTTGTAATTTAAATTTTTGTTAAATTTTCTATTTTATTTTTATTTTTTTAATTATATGGTTTTTTTTAATAACTTAGAAAAAAATGTTTTTGATGTTTTTTTTTTTAGTTTTTTGGTTAATTTTTGTTTTTTTTTTTAAATTATGTGTTTTTTTTTCAAATTTTGTCATTTCTTTCGATATAATTTTCGAATATTTTTGTTTTTTTTTGTTTTTTTATTTATTTATTTTTGTTTAAATTTTTTATTTTTACGAGTTAATTTTGTTTTTTTTTACATTTTTATTGGTTTTTTTATTGCTTTATATCTATATTTTTATCTAAGTTTTGTGTTTTATTACCAACATGAAAATCACCACTCTAAAAAAAAAAAGGTTGATGCTGCATCAATACGTTTCAAAATTAACATGAAAATCACCGCCTAAAAAAAAAAGTTGATGCCGCATCAATACGTTTCAATATTAGCATGAAAATCACTAACATTTTAAAACAAATATTCATACTTCATAAATAAAAATATTAGAGTGTCAAAAATGTACTAAAAAGAAGAAAAAAAAGGTGATTCGCATCACCACTTTTCAAAATCTGGGGTGCTTTTTATGCTACCAAAAAACTAGGTAACAAAGTAAGCGCTACTCATTTACCTGTGAATATTGTTGGGATGAGGATAGAATCACTGCCAGTATTAATCAAGCAAAGAGGAAAATATTAGTGAACTTCGCTACAAATATCAATAGAGCAATATGTGATTATTTTCTGAGTAGGAAAATCACCAAATAAGACTAAGAAGATTATCAAGTGAGGTAAAGACCATCAAAGAAAAGAAAGAGGCAAGAGAGGGATAAAGCCTTGTTAGAGGGAGACCTTGGATATATTTGGTGAGATTGATGAGAGGAGGACTTGCCTCCCAGATAGAGACCAAAGACTAGAGGGTCGAAAAGACCCTTGAGAGACAGAAGAAGCCGAGTTGGTAGAGTGTACCTCACACCAAGTGAGTCACTTCATGTATTACTAGCAAGGATAGAGAGTCATGCTTGATAGAGCCAATTTTGATCTAGAGGGTTTACAGAGAAAGCCAAAAAGGACAATGATATTTAGAGGAAAATGGCAAAGCACAATGCCATGAGAAATAAAATCGCAAGGGCCAAGCTCAAATGAGCCCATGCAAAAAAATTCAAGCTTTCGACTGCTGCACAGAGAAGGAGAGGTTGGGGTAAAAATACTTGGTGAGGTGTCTCTTCATGCCTCAAGTCCTTGATCAGCAAGTAACCTCACAATTTTGACAAGTTTTGGCACATTTGGCACTTTCGTGCATTTTTGGATTTTTGGGCATTTTCGACACGAAAATTTTCCAAAAACGTGTAGCCGCCTTGGCGCTATTATTTTTCTTGGAGCATCCAATGGACAAATTTTCACAACCATCATGTTCATAACAATGAGGACATAAATCCCAACATAGTTTCGGTAAAATTTGGAGGAGAACCGGTCCCTCAAAAGTGCAAAACCACCAATTTTTCATGTTTCGCCTCCTTTTTAATTCTCTGCGTTGCACCAATACCAAGCTCTGGGAAAAGTGATTTTTGATAATGCCAATGGGCACCATTTTAAAACTGGAGGCATATTTGGAAACTAGACTCAGATATCTTTCCAAAGAGCTATCATGGAACTAATTTGGATACCGCGAAGGCCTCCAAAAGTGGCTTGCAAGAGAGGCTATTTTTTCGTCATGGCGTCGCGCATTTGCCGTGAAAATGTCATTTTCATCATCTTCGGAAAAATTTTGAATTTTTGAATTTTTTATCTTTGGAAATGAGAAATTATTGATGTAAAAGGTTAATATAAATGTAAATTTCATTTTTTTATTGTTATCTAGAGTAGATACATCAAATAAGTCCTCTATAGGTCAAATGAAATAGCTTTCCTCTCTTTAGAGGCAAATTGCTGAGTTTTCCTAGTCTTCGCATTCTTGTTTGGGAGTAGGTGAAATTGATCCCTATCTCATGGATTCAAATCCTTGAGGCTAGGTAGAGTGGTTTTGAGGTCTCATGATGTATTTTCTCATCATTGTAATGGTTGGACCTTACTTGGAGCTGGCATCTCAAGAACACAATTTTGTATCACTTTGGCTTGGACGTTAATGATAAATTTGGTGTACTATTTCTTTGGGATCCATGTGGTATGAATGGTTTGACATATTTTTTCCTTTTTGATCAATTGTATTAATGTATTGTAGTTTTAAGAACCATTTTCATGTCTACGATATTCTTAATTTCTGCTTATATGTGTAGAATTCATAGTTTTTCAAGCTTTCCTGTTTTCTTTGGGGAATTTTAGCACTTGGAGTTCATTTCTTCATTTTAGGGAGAATTCATCTCATATGCCTTCCTAACTCCTCAATGGTCTATTCATCTTCACCATAATCATACTTTAAATGTCAAACCTTCTACCTACCTTGCCCCTTAGAACACCCTACAAATTTTGGACATAATTTCCTTTGCCATACCGTTTGACCTCCCCATCCAACAAAACCCTATACAATCAAAATCAAAAATTTGAGTTTAATATACCTAGTGCCTAATATCTTCTTACCTCGCCCATTTGAATGTGATCTATATGAAGAGATACCTCTCCCTGCCTAGTAGGGCTAGCTAGTTGGCTAAGCATGGTTTGAGGTTACCTCGTACTTTTCAAGACGAGGTTCAACATGAGTGATAACATTTTGGCGATCATACTCAAGAAAAAGTAAGCACGAAAAGACAAATCTCCCCCCGGAAAAGAACGAAAAATATGAACAACAGTTTGACACATATGTAGCCGAACAATTCACCTAGCGACCTACTGAATCGAAAGATCCGTAAAATCCTAACATCTGCGGTGATCAACTGCATGAAGAGATAAGTAGCTCAAGATTTTTCAACATGGAGCTCGTTGCAAGAAGGTATGCTCCCATGAGCTCTAGATCACATTCTAGCTTTCCAAATAAAAATGCCTAAGGTAGATCGGGCAAAGGGAATTTTCCTATGTTCAAAAATGAAAGGTAATACGGTTGTTTTCTCATCCGGTGGGGAGATTTCACATGCATGTGCGTAGATTAAAGATTGGTTTTCCTAAAGACTACTTGATGAAGATATTCATGGCTACCTCCAAGATGAAGCCAGATCTCGTACAAATTTTACGGCCGCTTTTTTATTATTTGTTTAAAGGTTTTTCATACCATATTATTTGAAAGGTATAAATAAATTCCTGGTCCCATCTCATTAGCTTAGAACTGCTGTAACATGTTGACAGTTTAACAGTGGCACCCAGAGAATTTATGGAGATGATGAATTCATGGATGAGAGATCATGGTGCCCCGTATGAAAATCCATTTCAAAAGAATAAAGAAATATTAGAGGATACTTATAAATATGCTTAGGAAATTTTTCAACAAGCCGAAGATCTTTGTGTGGCCACTGAAATTATGGAAGACGAGGTCTTATTTCAAATATGATTGTAGCAAAAGATGATATCCAGAAATCAAGATCCACCGCATTATGGTAAAGTCAAGTTAGTTGATAAAGATCTAGATTCAAATTATAATGATGAAGAGACAAGTTGTCCTGCATCCCATGAGGGTAGATCTATCGTCGAGATCGCTCGAAAGAAGAAAAAAAATCAAGTTGACCAAGTGTTCTCATCCCATTAGAACAAAATCTTCTTAAAGAGGTAATCCAATCCCTTTTTGAAAAACAAGAGAGATCTTTGTCTAATTAAGTGAAAAATCTTTGGATAACTTGTGAAATGACAGAAATGTCGCCGAGGTTTATGAACAACTGGGGTTTTCTCCTCTTATGACTCGATGAGTGTGATGAGAAACATGAAAATTTGGTTGCCATGTCATATGAAGATGATCAACAATGTATTCAAATTGAGAGGACCAGGGCATTGAGGATTGTCATTCCGTATTTTTATTCTCATGTTTCATGTTTAGAATTTTTATTTCAAGAAGAAATTTGCTCACCTACTTGTTCGAATTTTTTGACAATCTAAGAACATACCTTAGTTAAGGTACATTATGAAGAGAGATCGTAATCAAGAGAAAAAGGCACTGCTTTCTTCTAGATCGCTGAAGAGGTAAATTTTCATGTTTTTTAGGATCCATTGGAAAATTTATTGTATCTTGTTGAAGGTAAGTATGTCGGCAGATTCGTTAAGATGATGGAGACTTGGCTTGTCAACTATGTTTTTGGATGCCCAATTGTAAATATTATTGTTTTCCCGTAGAATTTATGATTGGGAGAACCAATCAAGGAGGCATTTTCTCGATTGGTTACATTACATTTTGATATCGCCTAATTGTACATATGCTTTCAAAAATACAGGTTGTCATCAGATTTGAACCCTAAGTCTCAGCATATGATGTACTACCATCAATAAGTAGGGTAAGTTCAATTTTAAGTTTTTTTCGCTAGTATTGAGCTGGCTCATTTATTGAGTTTATGCTTTTTCAAGATTCACTATTCTTTAAATTTTTGACTCCATGCCCATTGACAGTTCTTGGTCTGCTGTTCTCGCACCTCCATGAGCTACCATCCCGCCAGAGCTAATGTTAGTGTCATTATTTTCATACTTCCACCAGGATCAAAACACCTTTTGCATGTGCATCTTAGGTGGTCCGTCTTAAAGAAGTTTTGCACTCTATTCCCATTAGGTCATGATATAAAATTGATCCACCGATAGTTTTCCTTGTCAAGTGTCCCATTTTCCTTCGCAAGCACATGCATGTTGATCCTCTTCCATGTCTTCATCACGTCAAGACAAGTCTTCTCTCATTCCAATTTTAGTCAAAGTCACTCATTGAGCTGCTTCTTCATTTCTCATTGGGTCACTTGTGGTTTATTAGGTCAAATCATTGCATTGTCTCATTTTCAATAAAGGGCAAAGAAAGGTGTGAAGGTGACCTGCATCAAACTCATGATTTTCTTTTAGCTATCGTTAAATGTAATAAGTATTTAGTTCCAAAAAGGTTCAAACTCTTGTGATCTCCAGATCGTGAAGACATCAAATGTCAAAGTTAGTTGTCTTTTCCAAAGGGTTCCCAAGTCATCATTGTCCACAAGCATCTAAACCTTAATTTCCTCTCCCACCGAGCTAGGGTTTGTTATGAAAGAGGCATATGAGTAGAGGATCCATAAGGGAGTTCATATTTCAAGTATGAGGCCATTCCAACTCATAATACTGCTGCATCCATACTTTAAAGAAATCTGGTCTCAAGAGTCAAGCCTTTAAGCCACTATAGGTCGGTTTTTCTTCAAACTATAAGCTTCGAACAAAAAAGGATGAATTTGAAAAAAGTGAGAGGCCCTGCTTCCACTATAGTCATGGAAGAGATGAATCGCCTTTCATATTTTACATAGAGTAATCTTAAAATAGAGGTGCCATGAGGTTGCTGCACTTCTAGAGTGACCTTGGGAAAATCAAGTTTTCTCATAGATTGAGTGTCCAAATGACTTTTCTGATGATTCAAATGATAGCTATACAGATATAGATTTCCAATGAGTTATCCCGATCTCAATTTGGAGTTAAGGAAGGCCTCCAAACTTGCCCTCGCACAAACACTCGCATTTTTGCACCCTCATTCAACACGTTTTTACCATTTCTTGGAAAATCAACTTATGATACAATCAACTCCAAACAGAAAAATAAAGGTATATACGTAAAGTAGATTCTGGATATTTCCAACGAACTATCCTATGCCTAATTTGGAGATTACCTCCCAGCTCTTTCAAAAGTGGTCTAGTAAAAATGTTGTTGTGGTGGTGTCGCACTTTTTCTCGGCGTTGCGTTAATACCCAACCTCCTTGCACTAATGGCCAAAAATCATAGTGAAATTTAAACCGGCACTATGCTAATAATTTCATGTACCCACTAATTTCTGGGGCCGTGCTAATGTCCAGCTTCGCTCTCCCTAAGCTTCGAAACTCAAACAAAATTGCCTCAAATCTTCAAAGAAGATTCTCAAATAAATTTCCTTCAAATAAGTAAGTAACATGAAAATTTCACCTCCTCTGTATTTAAGATAGAATTTATAAAGCTGGTTTTAAAGAAATTTGGAAGTTGGTTAGCTACAAACCATAGATTCCATTTTTTTCAGCCTCAAATTTGGCACCCATAAACCTCACATTCCTCTCTCTTTCTCTACATCAATCGTAAACCCTACTCCTTCCCTACTCACTGCATTGCCTTTTCTCAGCTGATTTTTCTTCTCAAACCCTATGTCCAGGCACTTTCGAATTTCTTTTTCAGGTAGCCCTATCAACCCCGTAATAAAATTTAATTCTAATCCCTTAAATATGCTCTATCCCCATTTTACCTCCTTCGAGTTCAATAACCCTTGCCTTCATCCACCTAAATTTTTATAACCCTATCCCTATTCCCTAGACTCATTTTCTACCTCCATCCTCTATCTACCTCATCCCTAGGTTTCAAAGCCTTCAAGCTCAAGATTTCTAAATAGGAGGACATATATGTCAAGAGGAACAAATACCAAAGAGAATTTGCCACAAAGGAGGAAAAATTAACAGATATGAACCAATAACCATACAAAGAGCCTGTCATTTTCTTCCTCTCATTGTGTCTTGTTTTAAACATGTTGGTTTTTTGAGCTTTGTGAGAAAGTGTAGCAAATTCAATATCACCCTTTGTTAACAAGGTTCTTCATCACAAATCTTCACATGATATATAGGTCACTCTTGTCAGTCACCTTTACCATGTCCACTAATGCCATTTCACCACAGATCCCTAATGTGGGAGAAAAAATGGTTTAAAAGGGAAACCTTGATCTGAATGATAGAAGAAACCATGTATCTAAAACCTAGATATAAGGATGAAAGAAACCATTTTCCCTTTCTCTCATTTCCTTGACCGGTATGTCCCCACAGATGAAAATAATCATGAAGTACTTCTTACTGGGAGGGAGGTTTTCGACTCTATTCATACCATATCCAACTCCCGTAGTACCGCTGAGCGTAGAATACTACATACCTCATCGTCTCTCCCAAAGCATTGAAAAGACAGACATACATTGTACAAAGGAGGCTATATAACTTAAATTAGAATTTTTTCACCATTCCTCATTAATATGATAGTCATGCATCACCTGAGTAGAAGAATATTTCATGGACGCATTAATTGCAAATGAAATTTCACTACCCCACCTAGTCATCATGAGCAAAGTATCCTTCATCATCTCATACTCCCATATCCACTTTCCTTCATATCAGCCTGCCGCTCATACATCATCACCTAGTCATATGCATTCACCTCATGTTGATCTCATTTCTTCACCTTTTCCTTAATCCTTCACCATCATCACATCATGATACTTCCAGGCATCAAGCAAGGAAAAGGAAATTGAGGCAACTGGGCTATCAAAATCGATGTTGGAGCTACTTCCCCGCACCCATTAGAGAGGCCATAGGCATGTGTTTGCTTCACTTGGAGTGAAAGGGGCCATGCCTTAGCTCATTTTAAAAATAGGTGGACAATGGCAGAAAAGGCTGGAAGAGTCAATCATCGAGAGCAGATAGTATGCTATTGTGAAACATAGCAAAGAGTTTCGGGCTGATTGACCGCATGAGGAGTGATGAGGATAGAATCACCAAGGCATTAATCACAAAGGTGGTGAAATAGTGTGAACTTCAAGAAAATCTCAAAGAGTTAATAACAGGGCAGATTATTTTCTCGAGCAGAAAATCAACACCGAAGACGAAGATTACTGAGGTAAAGACCATCAAAGAAATAAGAGGGAGGACAAATCCTTGTTATAGGAGACCTCAAGGCCGACGAAGAGATTTATGATGAGACATAGCCCCAGACAGAGACCAAAGACTAGAGCTAAAAGAGCTCTAGCCTCGAGAGACAGAAGAAGTCGTAGTTGGCAGCAGCTCACACCAAGTGAGTTAAGCTGCTATGTAGATTGTGTTGGTGATGAGATTCATAAACAGATAGTCTCAGAATTTCGTCCTGAGGTTTAACAGAGAAATCCAAAAAGGACATTATGATTAGAGGAAAATGGGCAGCGCTATGCCATAGAAATGAAGAAATTACATGCCAAGTCATATAACTATGCCCACAAAAACGAAGCTGACTAAGAAAAGGAGAAGGAGAGGTTAAAATACTTAGCACCATGCCTCAGTTTTTGATCAGCAAGAACCCTCACAATTTGACAAGTTTTGGTACATTTGGCACTTTGGTGCATTTTTGGATTTTTTGGGCAATTTTGACACACAGAAAATTTGCTGCACCATACTGCCCTCGGGGAATTTGCTTTTTCTTGGAGCATCCAATGGATAAATGGTCACCACCACCATGTTCGAAATGATGATGACATCAACCCCAAACAGAGCCACATTTGGAGTGAGAACTTCTCCTTAAAAAAAAAACTACCAATTTTTCACAAGTCAGCCTCTTTTTGGATCTTGGTGTTGTGCTAATACTGTGATTGGGAAACATGATTTTTGAGAGCTATATAGAAGAATTTTTGTATCTGAGGAATATTTGGAAATAGATCATATATATTTTTTCCAAGGAGCTATCATGAAGATATCACATCGATAAGGCCTCCAAAAGCAGCTTGCAAGAGAGGCTATTTTTTCTGCCATGGCGCTCGCTTTTGCCAAGAAATGCTATTACGATCATTTTCAACAAATTTTGACATTTTGATATCTTTATATTGGGAAATGAGAAGTTATTGATGTAAAAGGTCAAGATAAATGTAAATGTCAGTGCTTAGGACAAGGTCTGACAGATACATCAAATAAGTCCTCTGTGAGAACAAATGAATCGCCTTCTCTCTTTAGAAAGGCACCCTGTTTTGTTTTCTGGGGGCCTTCGATTCTTGCTCGGGGAGTGGTAGAACCGATCCCTAACTCATGGATTCGACTCCTCAAGGCCAGGGAAGAGTGGTTTTGTATTCATATGATGGCCTTATTAGTCATTTTAATGGCTGGACTCACTTGGAGCTTTGGCATTCTCTATGGACACAATTTTGTATCGCCTTTGGCCTAACATTAATGATAAATTTGCATCTATTTCTTTGGGATCCATGTGGTATGAATGGTTTGAAATATTTTTTCCTTTGTGATCATTTTTTTAATGTATTTTAAGCTCATAAACCATTTTCATGTCTATGAGGTGCTTCCTCAATTTCGAAGTAGTTGCATAATTCATGTTTTCATTCTCTCGTTTTGGGAATTTTGCATAATTTGTCTATTTTCTTCAAGCTAGTAGACACCATCTCATATGCTCTTCCTAACTCCTCAAATCCGTCTATTCACCTCACCATAATCATCCTTTAAATGTCAAACTCCTACCTACCTTGCCCTCAGGAACAATTTCGCAAATTTTGACCTAATTTCCTTGCCCTATTTGTTTGATTCTTCCTATCCAGAAATTAATATACAATCAAAATTAAAACTTTGAGCTTACTATACTTAGCCTAATACCTTCTTACCTTAGTCAATTGGACTATGATCTATATAGAAAGAGCCCTCTCTTACCTAGTAATGCCACTACTTGGCGAAGCATGGTTTGAGGTTACCTTAGAATTTCTACTCTATGTTTTGAATATGAGTGATAACACAAATGATGTCCTTAGCCTTTATCAAGGTTATATTTCCCTTCAATCTCTCCTTTTTAGACTTTGATCTCAAAGATCACCGTTTGGCAATATGTCCCGTATTTATTAAATTCTCTATCCTGGCTTGCATTTATTTTCAAGCTTTCATTATTCTCCAAATAATTTGTGCCTTTTTGAGATCTTCTTTGCTATTTCTTGGCTTTTTAGTGTTCAATTGAGATATTCGTGTTGTCAGATCATCATTTCCTAGACAGAAATGATAGTGCAGTGAATGAGAATCAATTTGATTTGTAATTTCAACACGCTTTCCCTTTCATCATCAATTTCTTTCTTCTTTCTCGCAAGAGATGTTGAAGAAGGATTTCTTTCTCACTTTCACTTCGCCACCTATGCTACCATGGAATGCTCCCCCGTAGTAACTTCAAATTTTTCTTCACATATAAACATCCTCCCATTATGCACTTTGTATCGCCTTCTACACATCATCTTGTCATTTGATCACTCCAATATTTGCGACCATTTTCTGAGTTCTTTCATTTTGTGTTGTCAAAGCCCTAGAATTGGCTTTCTCCAATTTCAAATTGCTTGATGACCTTTCCTAGCATGTTCTCACTTCTTTAAGAGCAATTGCATTAGTTTTACAATCATTCCAATTATTAGTTGACCTGTTTTCATATGTAAATTCACTTTATCATACAAAGGAATCTTTATTACATCAAAGCAAACTTGGCGTATTGAAATTATTTTTTGACCCTATAAAGTCACATTGCAGGGGTGAAAGAGCAATCTTTAATCTGATCTTTTTCAGATCCATGGTTGTCGTTAATCTTGTTTGTTCTGAGTTATTTGATACTCAACTCCGTGCCTCCATGCTAACCTTCATCCTTTGATTTCTTTCAACAATCTAGGAAAATACTTGTTTAATCAAAGGTACTTGCTCCTATATCTCCGTGTTCTTCAGAAATCAGACATTTTTCATCTCCAGTTAAAGGAGGAAACTAGTCGAGTACTTGCTATGTCTTCATTTAGTTTTTTTCTCTTTTCTACCTTTCATTTTCATCTTCTAACCACTGGGAATCTATTTCTTACCTTCTTTACTTGATTTCTCAAATATGGTAGGAGTTTGCATATTAGAGCCAACAGACCTCGTAAACTCTATTTTCTAGCTTCTCTATGCTTATTCTTTTTCATGAACAAATGTCGAGTAACCATTTTGAATTCTCCTATTTGAAATTACTTTTATGGGGGTCATAAGCCCACTTATTCCCTGAATAGTAAATCCATCTACCTCTGAATATTTGTTTAACTTGGGATGTAGTTGCTTTGTTCCCTGAAGCGGTAAGCTTTATTATTATAAATAGACGACAGACATAAAGTTAATTTAAACATATGCCCCTTTTTCATAGGTAAAAAATGTATTTGGTCAACATTCGCACTGCTAATGAATTCTAAGGAAAATAATCATAGCACAAATGTAGGAAGTCTATATGGGTTCTACCCGAGCCCCACAAAGCCCAAACTCAGTAGTCTTCATAAACATACCAATCTCCAAATTTACAATTTGTTCCCAACTACAGAATCCTCGAGTCCTTTTGCAAGAAACATGGTGGAGAAACCTCATTCAAAATCTTATATGTAAGAGAGACACAAAATGATTTGCAAAATCAAATAGACCCTCCTCATTTTGTTCCTCTTACTACATCACTCCAAAACACTACCGATCGCCTCTTTTTATTTACATCCATGATATTTAATCCCAAATGCAATAATTATTCCACATTTTGATATGGTGTGAAGAGGTAAATGATAAATATATGGAACCTAATGACTCCTGAAGGTGATAAAATCATGAGTTGAGTATTAACAACTTCTTGCCAATATGAAGAAATAGCCAACACTAATAATGGCTTCATCATCAATGAAAACAGTCCTAACTTATTTGTCAACTATGTTGTCGTCCTCTTTTCCCAACACTTTCGTAATACACCTCAGCACTAACCGAACGTCCGCATCAAAAATTTCTATGGAGTACTCTTTACTATCGTGCACAACCGGCCATTTGGCCTGTAGAAGGAACCGAGGGAATCCTGACCCGCAAGACTATGATAATGCGTCGCCAATGACTCACTGTTGAATTGAATTTAAGATTCCTACCTCAGACAACATAAATCTCAAGGAATTAACCGGGCCGAGACTTGCAGCATCTTCTTAAACAATTCACACAAAACACTTTCCAAGATACATAACAGGATATCATTAGTGCATGTAAACTGAAAACGATGTGTTTTAGGATACATGGTACTTACACCATTGGCCACAGGAGAAAATTGGGCATGATTTGTCATTCAAATAGACATGTTGATAAAATTGGAGGTGTTATAAAGAGAAAAAAGTGTCTCTATATCCTCTGGCCATGAGAGGAATATGGCTTTGATGAGCCTAGTAAAGGGATACCTACCCATGAGTGAGTTACTGTGTGGGAAAATACGACGAGGTGGAAAACAATAATGGAAGACACAAAGTAATCGAGTTGACAAGAAATGCAGAAAATAACATTGGCTTTGAGAAAGAAGAACCCGCCTTAAATAGGTGGTACCCGGTTTAGAAATTGAATACCGAGTTAACACGCCAAAATACCGTTAAACGGCATCGTGACATGGCTAAAAGCCGTCGCCAACCATCAACTTATGTCACCGCAAGAGGCCTCAAAGGTACGAAGCACTCACCAAGGTCTTGCCCCCTTAAATTAATCCTAACCGGCAGATCTTGATCGACTCCATCACCATCAGGTCAACTACGGAGGCACCCTTCCCGTTAACTTGTGTGACAAATGTGCTCGCGGATTGCCACCTTTCTCTTTGGACATGAAAATATTTAGATCCCGCTTGCAAACTTGCTCATTCATTAAATCGAGGTGTTGTGACCCACCTTCCCGAATCTATTAAAATATTGAACTTCAAATTTAGCAAAACATTATAGTTTTTAGTTAAAGTATAAGAACAGACTTTAACATATATATATTTTTTTACTTTTCCATTTTTATTTTATTTTTTAAAAATAATAAATGATATTGCAAATGAGCCACAATAGACCCCATCACACACAACCCTACATGGCCTCCCACACCCATGAAGCTCCCTTCGAATATTCCAAAGTTTTGAAGGAAAACAAGCCAAGACCCAGGACTGCAAAGTCATGATTCCTTTCCACCTGTAATATCATCAAACAATATCATTGACGAAATTATTCGATTGAGACTATTTCAATGCACTCGATAGGAGTAGCTTAAAATGGTACGGACAACCCTCTACTTCACATGGAACCTTTAGTGCTCCCCACCAACGTGTTCCTAATATATTTTCGGCCATCTATTCACCATGGAGATTCCATCGGAATTATTGACACATTTGAGACAAATCCCCATCGTCCATTCTCGGACCATCTCCAAGAATGGAGGCGTGTCATGTTTATGTAAAAGAAAACTTCTGATGACCTATTTTTGTGATTATTTCCTAAAAACTCTCATGGCAGATATTTCAAAGGATTTGGCACAAAAAAAGGCCCACACATCCGAAGAGGACGCCATCAAGAAGCCCAACAACCTGAGTTGATTTATACCTAGTCGTGGATATATTTACATAATATCCTACCAAATGCCCCACACCCAAACTTATCAAAAATTTCTAGGCACGTCGAACTCGCAGACGGACTAATTGGGTCATTGAACCAAGGTTACCTAGGAAGTAGACTAAAATCTCTGTTGCTAATTTATGGTTCTACCTAGAACGTACCTCAACCCATTTTCAAAAGTCATCATATGCGCCAACAAAATTCTGACCAGGGCGCAAGTGTATCACCACGGAGGACCCTATCCTCCAGCCTCTTCTTCCTCAAAGGACCTAGTATGTAGAGAGAAACATTGATGGAAAAGCTCCCCTCCAATAGCTAGGTGAAACTAGGACCACATTATGCTCGTTCCCAACACAAGTCGTGCCTATGCAAACCAATGCAAAGGTGAACTTTGTGTGTAGTTTTCCCCAGTAAAAACAAATATCACCAATATAACTAGGAGAACTACCCTCCTAATGTGGTGAAGAAAAATAAAAAGAAAAAAGCCAAAAAGGAAATCCCCCGGATGGGGCAACAAGTTGCAATGCCCGCCGCAAGCCCGGAAGCCGAGGCAACTAAACCGAAATCCTGAGCCAAGAGCTAAGAAATTCTGCAACAAAAGAGAGAAAAAGGCCACTCCTTCAAACAAACTATTCTGATGAAGGGCAGATGTGTGGTGAGTATGAAATTATATCAACAATTATCTCAACATCTCGAGCTCTCAAGAAAGAAGCCAGCAACCGAGGACAAAGAGGATCTTTCCAACAAATAGATGTGATGTGCAGTGAACCTTTCCCCATCAATGGACGCGTAAGCACTCAACAAAAAATCCATATGACTCGGGAAAATTAGCCACGAAATCTACATGACTAGAGAAGAGATGTTTTTCCAAACATGGAATCACAACTACGATGCCCCACCGTACACCAATACGTTAGGGCAAAGTAATAGTGCACCAACTCCACTCTTGACCATTCCAAATATTCCTACGTAACCATTGCCAAAGATGGAGAAGGGACCCAATAGGCGATTTGGAAACTACTTCAAAGCACCCATAATTATAGTATTTGTGGATGATTTAGCACAATCTCCGGGAAATTGCCATGTTAGCTTTGGGAAGTATTGTAGTCATGCCCAAAATAATGGAAAGTCTACTTTCCACGTTAGCACTATCGACCCCGTTGTTACATGCCTAATGGCTTTTTTGACCTAGACAAAGCTACCCCTGCTTCCTTCCATGGTCACCTTCCGTATACTAGTGCTCTGCCCAGAATATCACAATTCACCGATGTGTCATCGACGAGGGTGCATCCATGTGCATCATGTCAAAAAATGTTTGGGAGAAATTAGACTTCCTAAACTAAAACCCTCGACTATCACGCTTAGAGCATACGATGGTCATCCTTTGACCCCCATCAACCTCTACCAAAACTTCTTGGTCAACTTAGCTGAAAGACTCGTCCACATAGACATTGAAGTCTTGGATGCTCACTTGATTATAATATACTCCTTGTGCAAGATATATGTACGCCATGTCACCATAGCTTCCTTTCTTTCTACATTATGATGTTCCCCGTAAGGACCGCATCATTAATGTGGACCAATTACATAACAGGAAGTGACCCCTAACAAAAGTTGATGTAATTCTACTCACGTAGATACATCCTTGGATGCGCTTCATCCCGTACTCAAGAATATGGCCCCTACAAGCTCAACCGTCATCCGTTATAGGATCATTCCAAGGAGATCCTCCCATTATCCCTAAGTCATCACCCGATGTCATAGGGGCTCCAGCAGTGAAGATGTCCACATCGAACACCGCAACCTAGTTAGGACATGGGGAGATGAGCAAGAATGGCACCCTTTGGCCACGCCCACGATAGCCCTTCTAGCTTGTTAGCCACCTATGAATCTTGGCAAGAAAAAGGGGTGGGTTAAATTGTTTTATGAGCCTTCAAGAGATACATTCTTATGAAAATCTCTCATCCTTGAAGCCTCTGTGTGTCCATTTCATTTAAAAATATCGTCACTGCTGTTTCCATCAAAAAAGCCTCACTGATTGTGAAAAAATTGTGCTCAGAAAGACCTTCATTTGCCCCTTGTATCCCTACAAAATTCCCTGTTTTAACCCTTTTTCCATATTCAAATTTCCCCCTTTAACCCCAAAAAATCCCACCCAAAATTTCCTAAACCACCCATTTCATCCTTAAAACCAAGTGAAGTCCTTTCATTTGAGTTTAAAATCCTTTTTACCTCTATCAAATTCCTCTTTAAGCCTTTAAAACCATCCTTTTGGCTAAAAATCACTCTTTTCCATATATGATGGCTTAGCCCCTTTTCGGCCAGCCCCTTAACCACTTCCCCTTATGCCCCGAGTGCTAAGACCAAGCGCTAGCCTATGAGGTGCTTATCGCATTGGAGGATTGGAGCATAATGATTTTTCCTTTTTAAACAAAATCTCCGATGCGATACTGTAATGGTTCTATTGGTCTCAGGAACAATCTTCGCCGTCAATCTTAACAGATCTGACAGCCCGCGCAGGTCTCATTGCACCATCACCCGATCGCTAATCGCAAATCACAAGCGGTGCTACCCTCCACCCTCCCCGATTGCGATTCCTCGATGGTAATCTCCACCGTCGATTCCCCTTTAATCCAATGGCCATCGCAAATCCCATCCGATCGCAATCGCAAATTCAAAATGGAGACACCTTCTGTTCGTCCTGATTGCAATCCTCCGATCTAATCGTGATCGTCCGTTCAAACGAGATCGATGGTCCTCATTGTGTCACCTCATTCATTCATGTTTCTCCATCATATTTTCAGCCCCGCTCTACTCGGATGTTTTTAGATCGCAACCGTTGATCTCTCGGGATCCGACGGTTCATATCAAATCGCCCTCCGCCCATGACCGAGTCCCACCATTCAAAGTCATTTCGTTGCATTTGCATACATTCTCAGGTATTTTCATTCAAAGGTGTAATGTCAATGTTTTTACATTAAATTTCATGTTATAACGCCCTACCTTCCAAATTCATTCTATGATTCAATCTCTAGCGTCGATCATCGCCTCCAAATATGATCAGATGATCCACATGCATTTTTCCGCCAAACTTTCACCAGACCATTTTTCCCTCTGTTTTGCTACATTTTTCACCATTATCCTTCATTATTCCACCATTTTCCATTCACATCCATCGTTTTCACCATGCTGCACCGACATCCTCACCGTCCTCCACAGCACCCTCCCCATGCATGGATTTCTTAACATGTTTACATGTTTTGCAGGGTTACTGGCGGTGGAAACCGCCATGGTTCATAGTCACTGTTATAGTGGCATAGAGCATAGTGAAAGCTGGGTTCAGAGCCTAATATTACAGAGAAGAGCCTGAGAGGGTGCTTAGAGTGTAATTTTCATTAAAGGACATAGTTCAACTCAGAAAACCTCTCCAGCGCCACTAAAGCTTACATTTCACTGACAGAGATAGTCATGAAGCAGCGAAGAGTATCAATATAGAGTTAAGGAGTTATAATGCACATTATTGATATGTTAAGTATTAATTCAATGTTTTAAGGGAAAAGTACCGGATTGAAGACCTCATGAATCACACAAAAGGTCTAATGAGGCCTAACGCATAGAAAACAATATCATCAAGGTTTCACATCAGCAGAAGTATCCTCCTGAGAAAGGACACAGTACCCATGTTGTTTTTATTCTATATCGCGTTCCTGAGAAGATTTCCACCTTGAAAAAATAGTCCTTATGCTACCAAAGAATTTTTTACACAGTATGGCAGACCTTGAAGTCATTTATCTACCTTTTTGTTTATTCACCAAAGTACTGTAGAGTACTACAGCCGAGAGTACATCAAAGACATACTTGGAGTAAATTTCATCCTGTCGAAGACCACTCTTCCACCCAAGGAGTACTGAAGATTAATGCATAGACATTAAAACAGAATCGACCTCGAGCCCCTCTTCCTACTCTATTTTAATGTTTCATTTAGTGTTTCATCTACCTCTCTTTCAGATATAAAAAATCATGAGAAAACATTGTAAAGGTTGTTGATCGGATATCTGTGAATTGTAAGCTGTTTCCCTTGAGATATAGTTCTCTGTGCAAAGTTGTAAGATAGGTTGAGGGGGATGTTTTCAGACTGAATATCAAGCTGTTGGAAATGTTTTACATGACTGGTGTTGCTCTTTAATATGACAAGCACATCTCTTTGGATCTTGATTTAAAGAGGCGGTGATGTTTTTCTATCTTTGTCTTTGTTTTCCTTCATAGCTCATCACATTTCATTTCTTCTAGTACGCATCAGAAATCTAGTTTAGGATATACTCTCACATGGTACCCTAATCTTCTGCTACCTTTAATTTTTTCTGCTATATGCGTTATCTGAGCATTGATTCAAGTTAATTTAACTAGTGTAGTGGCTAATATTTACTGCTAGCTGATGTATGAATTAATGAATCTGTTCTTAGATGTTCTTGTTAGGATTTAATTGAATGAATTGGGATACTGGGATTTTAGAACTCTGTCTCTACCTGACTAGGGTCCTTTTCAATTAATTGAACCTTTCTAGGTTCCCTTAAGCTGAATGCCAAAGCATTGAGAGTTCAAAGTCTCTCTCTGATCTCAGGTTTTCACCTTTGTGTTTAAATATTTAATGTTTCCTTGTCTGAAGAGTTAACCTTTTAGGTTTGGGATCAGAGGTTTTCTAATGGCATGCCCTGTCCCTGCATTTAATTCCTGAAGGTTCACCTTGGAGGTTTCCTTGCTTTCACCTTCTCTCTTGCCATTTCATGCCACACTATCATCTTTAAGATCCAATGTTTTAGATGACTAGTCCAACTAAAATCATGCATATTGAATAGCAAGTAAACTCTTTCTTGACTCCATTTCCCAATGGTCTTGAGTGTTCTCTAAGTTATCTCCCTTTGCCTAAAATCCTCTTTTCTCATTCTTGTCTTATACGAAACCCTTATTTCCTGATTCCCAACAACCAAACAAAAATCAAACAAACAAACCCGTGCCTTATAACTAGCCTAAACCTTAAAACAGAGCTTAAAAGACCTAAAACTTTGCCTATATAGAGAGATCCCTCTCTAGACCCAAGAGGGCTAGATCCTAAGATCTGGAAGTGGTTCTGATGTTGTCTCATCTTTTGGTATTGCCAAACTTGCCAAAACATGGGAACCCCAACATAATGGCGACTCCACTGGGGACTACTTTGAGTAAAACACGCCTTTAAACATTTCACAGACTTGAAGAAGACTGTAGTAGCCTTATTTTGGTGGTTAATCACTGTGGTGGATAGTATACCATTCTTGAAACATTCTAAACCTTCCACCTGGTGACTCCATAGTTCCCTAATGACTGAAGATTCCATTGGTGATCAGTAGGCCTGCTGATTATCTTGGTTCACATAAGAATCCACTGGGATACCAGCCTCCATAACAACATCAACCATAATAGAAGTAGCGAGTAGGATTAGGATCATTTGTTTAAAGACAACATTATGGCTTCAAGAACCATTCATACAAGAGCTTATCTTAACCCAAACCCACCTGAAATAGTTGAAAACCCTGAGAGTATCATTAGGAAATCTCCTACACCCAGAAAACCAGTTATTTCCCGACACACCCATAGAGCTAACTCTACTCCAGAAAACTTTACAGCTCTATCAGACCCTCTTTTTTGACCTAGACTTACCGAGTAGCTTACCTAGAACTAGGTCGTTCAGTAATCTAGACCAGTTAGACCTTGAGCTTCCAAGTTCAACCCCTCGCAGTGGTCAACATACTAGGGACAGAGAGACCCCTCCATCTACACCTCCGGATATTCATTTCATCCAAAACTTGGGGCTCTGCCATCCTAAGTCAACTCAACAAAGTACTGCGGGTCCTAGTATCCCTGTCATCCACATACCAGCCGCTCAAGCCAACCCTTTACCTCCTCAGAACATCATCATGGTATCTTGGTATGCACCTCCGTTGTTACCTCAGCCTCTAGTGCCCTTACCCAATGATTATCAATCAAAGATCCCACATTTTACTGCAAAAGAGTCTACAACAGCGAAACACCATGTAGATAGGATGGAAGATTATTTTGACTATATGGAAATAGATGATGAAATGGTCAAAATGAGAATATTTGCCTAGATTTTAGGAGGTGATGTGAAGAAATGGTTTAAGGGCCTACCTCCTAATAGTATCCAAGATCTTCCCTCTCTATATCAGTCCTTCATAAATAAATGGGAAGTTAAGGCCAACCCTCTCCAAATCTTGGCAGAATATAAGAACCTTAAAATAAATGTAGGAGAGAGTGTCCATGACTACTCTACAAGGTTTAACAGTGTTTACAACGCTCTTCCTCCACATATGAAACCTCCGCAAGGTATGGCTTTAGTGAAATATCCAGAAGGCTTTGATGCCGACATGGCTTACCAGCTTAGGGAGAGAGACTACAATACTCTAGAGGATATGCAAAAGGGAGCAGTGAGTGTAGAGGCTAACCTGATTGAGAAGAAAACCAGAATGAGGGCTGAGAAAAGGGTAACATATAGAGATGACACCGTAGCTTCAACATCTGACCCCAATTATGACCGTCTGTCTAAAAATGTGGAAAAACTACAACAAATGATGGAAAAAATGGTTGTCACAGTCAGTAACCAAAACAGAAACCAAGGCCAGAACCAGAACTTTAGAAGGAACAACACCACTCCCAACAGACAAAGAGACTCGGATTAGCAAGTTATTCCCCCATTTCAAGAGAAACTCCTTGATGAAGATGAGGGGATAATAGAAGAATCTGAGAGGACCACAATAAACATGTTTGAAATAGAAAACTCAATCCACAACTGTTCCACAGAAGAAGATCGACCCTCACCCTCATTTTGGGATGAGGAAAGATTAGAATCTGAGGACTACAAACTTGGGTTTGAAAATGCCATCATGCAGGTCAGATAACAGTATGAACTTAGAAGCAAAAAGAGCCAAGACACTTCCAAACCAAAGGCTTCCAAGATTACTATTAAGAAAAGGCCTGAGAAAACTTCTAAAGTAACTACTGAAGGTAGAAAATTAGCAGCTGAGAGTTCTGGGAAGAACAAAGAGAAAGACAACTGAAATATTGATCAACAAAGTCAACCCACTGGCAGCACTAGCACTACAGTTAGTGCTCCTGATGAAATAGTTGTGAACACTGTACATAGTGAGAATCAATGTACTGATTCTGCCACTAAAGTAGTGGCTAACAAAACAGAGTCGATTATTACAAAGAGTCAATCCCTCTTCAATTTGGAGAGTGAAATTGAAAAAATTAAAATCTTTGTCCCACTCTCTGAACTGGCCACTCAGGATGTATATAAAGGCCAAATTTTGAAAGCTTTAAATATAGGTAAAAACAGTGACACTGTCAATCTAAGTGACGATCAACCAACCCTTCTGTTTGGCCCTAAGATAGAAGGTAAGTTTTAGGAAGGGGTAGTACCTCCTTTTTATATCAGCCTCAATATCCATGACAAGATCCTTCACAATGCAATGCATGACTCTGGGGCATCACACAACTTAATGCCTAGGGTAGTTATGGAACGGTTAGGCCTGGAGATAACCCGTCCTTATAAAGATCTGTATTCATTTGACTCCAGCAGAGTAAAGTGCCTTGGCCTAATCAAGGACCTGTGTGTGAACCTTACCCAGATTCTTGCCAAATGTATGGTTATGGATGTTGTGGTAGCAGATGTGCCACGTAAGTATGGTATGCTATTTTCAAGGTCGTGGAGAGCCAAGCTGCAGGGTACAATGCAGATGGATGGGGCATATGCCACAATCCCTGTCTTTAGCTAGCTTAGGAGACTGTATAGGGAGGCACAAATGAAATTCCTAGTCAACAGCCCTGAGAAGCCTGAGAACTCACCTCTGTACTCTGTACATACAGGTCTAGACTCCTTCATCCTTTGCAATGACGAACCCTTAGAAGAACTAGAACTAGAAAACAAAGATACAAAAAATAGGGTAGAGCCCATAGATTTCAACATAATGGTCACTCTAGACTTAGAAGAAAACGAGGATGAAACTTGTGGACAATGCACTGAAAACGAAATTCTGAGCAAACAAGAAACAAAATGCAAACAGCTAACTAGTCAGCTCCCTGAACTCCATACACATCATGAAGAACAAAACCCTCCACACCACGAAATAGACTCTCCATTGCAACACAGCATTGAAACCAACACTAGTAATGAAATCGATGATAAACCTGAGAACGAACCTTTATGGGAAATGAATTTCGATGGGTCGTGCACCAGGAGAACTGCAGGAGCTAGAGTGTGGTTACATAACATAGAGAGTGACTATGCAGAGAGTCATGCCTTCAATCTGAACTTCAAATGTACAAACAATACTGCAGAGTATGAGGCTCTCATCCTAGGCTTAAATCTGATGAAAAAACTAGGAGCCTGTAGGATTGCTGTACATGGAGACTCTGAGTTAATTATAAAACAGGTGAATGGAGAATACACAGCGAAACACCCTAGATTGAGAGCGTACAAGAATGACGCTATGGATCTATTGAAAACATTTGTAGAATATGAACTGTTGTTTGTTCCTATGAGTCGGAACGTAATTGCTAATGGATTAGCATGCTTAGCTAGCTCATACCATAAGTCTCCTAGTGACAAAAAAATTGTCATTAAAACCAAGTACAGACCTGCAGTGCCTGATAACAAAAAATATTGGCAGGTCTTTGAGGGCGACAAGCAGATCAAGGATTTTCTGCTTGACAGGAACGAGTTTGAATTCTCCGATTCAGACTTGAGATCTGATGATAGCTACCTAAGTGAAGAACCCCCCGAAGAAGAAAAATCACCCCGTAACATTGAAATGAACGTGTTAACCGAACAAATTGGAAATCCAACCGAAGAATACGAGAACGCAGGAAAAGAGGAAATAGAGGTGCTACAGGCAAAAGATAAAAACATACCCCGAGTTCTGGCACCTTTAGAAGATCTTTTCGATTTCGATGATGTATCGAAAAAACCCACCATAGAACACTCGGACTCTGACATTGAGGAATGCAATATAGGCAATGAAGACAAGCCTAAGATGATAAAATTGGCCAAATATTTTCCCGCTGACATGAAACATAAATACGTTGACCTATTCAAAGAATTCATCGATGTGTTTTCCTGGAGCTATGAGGACTTAAAGGCCTACGACACAGACATTATACAGCACAAAGTCCCTCTAAAGGAAAATAAAAAACCCTTCAGACAGAAAATTCGCAGAATAAACCCAAAACAACTGCCTGCAGTCGAAAAGGAGATTAAAAATATGTACGAAGAAAGAATAATAGTTCCTGTGAGGTTCTCTAATTTGGTCTCAAACCTTGTAGCTGTGAGAAAGAAGGCAAGTGAGATCAAACTGTGCATTGATTTTAGGAACCTTAATAGAGCCTCGCTTAAAGACAATTACCCCTTACCGAAGATGGAACATATCCTGCAGAGGGTAGTTGGCTCAAAGCGGATCTCCCTGTTAGATGGTTTTTCGGGCTATAACCAAGTGTTAGTACTCCCAGAAGACCAACTCAAGACCGCTTTCACCACTCCATGGGGCACTTTTATGTACGTAAAAATGCCTTTTGGACTGATGAATGCTGATGTGACCTTCCAACGAGCGATGGACATAGATTGTTTAGACAAAATAGGGCACTTCATCATCATCTATTTGGATGACATAACAGTCTATTCCAAGACTAATGAGGAGCACCTAGGACATCTGAGAAAGGTTTTTGAAAAATGTAGGAGGTTCGGTCTATCATTAAATCCCAAAAAGACCGTATTCGGGCTGTAGGAAGGAAAGCTTCTCAGCCATATCATATCTGAGAAGGGAATTAAGATAGACCCACAGAGAGTTGAGGGAATACTACAAATCACACACCCGAGAAACATTAAATAGTTACAGTCCTTTATTGGGAAAATTAACTTCTTAAGGAGGTTTATTCCAAACTTAGCTGAACACCTTAGGAATATGACTAACATGCTGAAGAAAGGTGTAGTGGTTAAGTGGACTGTTGAGGCTAAAAAATCATTTGAATCGGTTAAAATTACACGCACCCAGGCTCTTGTCCTAATCAGCCCATATTTCTCAAAATATTTCCTGATATTTTCATTTTCCTCCGAGCATACAGTGCCTGGAGTTTTGCTGCAGAAAAATCCAGAGGGAATGGAACAACCCATTGCTTTCTTCAGCAAAGCTCTAAGGGATGCACCCTTAAAATATAACATAATGGAAAAACAGGCCTACGCCTTATTAAAGGCCTTGAAAGACTTCCAGGTGTATATTCTGCATTCTCACACCATAGCCTACGTGCCTAACATAGTGGTTAAAGACATTTTATCCCAAGATCCTGATGGAAAGAGGGGCAAATGGATTGTTGTAATATTGGAGTATGACCTGGAAATAAAACCCACAAAACTGATCAAAGTTCAGGGCTTAGCTCAATTAATGGCTGAATCAAATTTAAAAGCCCTTGACATTAACATGGTATATGCTTTGGATGAGCAGGAAGGAATGCCTAATCCTACAGTTGAGGAACAATTTAAAAACTCTCCTTGGTATTCTGATGTCCTGTATATGCTCACAATCCTCAATTCCCCTCCTGAACTATCAAAAACTAAGGCCAGATTCCTAAAGATAAAAGCCAGAAACTATTGCATACTGAATGAATGTTTATACTGGAAAATACAAATGGCCTATTGCTTAAATGTTTGCCTGAAACTGAAGCAGAGAGGATTAAACAGGAGTTCCATGCAGGAGAGCATGGAGGCCACTTGAACTGGAAAGCCACTACTAACAAAATACTCAGAACCAGCTATTATTGGCCTACACTTTTCAATGACATCCATAAAATGATAATGGCCTACCAAAAATGCTAAATTTTCGAGGGCAAAAGAAAGCTCCTCCCATTACCTTTACAACCCATTTTTGTTGAGGGTCCCTTTTTACAATGGGGCCTAGATTTCATTGGATAAATACACCCTGATTCTTCTGCACGACACAAGTGGATCCTTACAGCCACAGACTAATTCACAAAGTGGATAGAGCACATACCTTCTAGGAATGCCATAGATTCTATCATCATTAGGTTCCTAGAAGACCACATCCTCTCTCGATTTGGCTGCCCAAGAAAAATAATCACTGATAACACTGTTGCTTTTGGATCCAAGAAAATGATTGATTTTTGTCACAAGTATCAAATAGCACTCGGTCATTCAACTGCTTATTACCCACAAGGTAATGGGTTAGTTGAATCATCAAACAAGAGCTTGGTGACCATCATCAAAAAACTGCTTGAAGAGAATAAGAAGTCATGGCATAACAAGTTAGTGCATGCTTTGTGGGCTGACAGGCTTACAACGAAGAAATCCATCGGCATGTCACCATATCAGCTTGTATATGGAATAGAGGCAATGTTTCCTGCTAGCCTTGGGGTACCAGTGATTAAAATCATCCAAGAGATTCAGACAAAAGAAGATAGCATGGTGAGGAGGATAAACCAAACAATTCATCTCCAACAAACAAGGGAAGAGGTCTGTAACAGAGCTCTGAAAGTTTAGGAAAATATGAAGAAGTTGTTTAATGAAGATAAACAAGATAACCAAGGCTTTTGACTTCAAAATTGGAGATAAAGTTATAAGTGGGACTCTAGGAGAGAAGACAAAGGAAAGTGGCAAATTTGATAGTTTGTGGCGAGTCTTACATCATACGGGCCACGGTGAGTCAAATGACTTTTACCAAGAGCTAGATGAGTCTGTTGTTAGGGGGTCTGTCAATCACAAGGGATGCTCAAGCATTATCTGTCGATTTCATTCAGTTCATTTCCATTGTAAATACCATTGTTGTGTTTTATTTTCAAGGAAAAGAGAAAATGTTTCAAAAAACAAAGAAAGAAAGGTTCGGACATGCTCAAAACATGAACCTCTGAGGTGCAAAGATTGACTCTAACACGATCAAAACCTGACCCAAAGAAGTGAAGACAACCAGTTCTAACATGCCCAAAATCTGAACCTACAAAGAATAAAGAGGAATGAACTCCAACAAGCCCAAAACCAGGGCTGAAATGAAGAAGAAAGTGACTCTAACAAGCTCAGAACTTGAGTCACAAAGGAAAGAAGGATGCTTCAAAGTTCTAGATTGCAAGCCTTCAAGATTTTGTTTTCAGCTTTTTACAATTTCAGTCCATGTGAAACTGCCTTTATGCCTTGGACACTCAGCAAACTAGACTTTCTAATCCTAGTTTGATTGTTTTTAAATTTCTATTGTAGAATGTAGAGAAGAAATCTATTGGATAGTTTAATCCCAGCAGATATTAGATTAGGTAGAGAAACATGTGAGGCCTATAGTTTAATCTGGTCTCATGGAGTGATAAGGGTAGAATTAGATTAGTGCGTTTTCTGTTTTCAATAAAAAATAATGAAGAAGGTTTGCAAATTCAAATGCACCTTGAAGAAAAAATGTTAGGACTATAGGATGGGTAGGTAGATTGTTTGGGGAATGTTTTCTGTTGACTAATATACATCAGGTTTGCAACAGCTAAAATCAAAGAAGAGAAGATGGTTCAAGGATCAGGCATCTGGCCTACTTCAAAGATTATTTTCTGAATTCTTGACACCTTCAAGAAGATGCCATCCCCATGTGGAGCCACTGTTAGCCACCTATGAATTTTTTGGCAAGAAAATAGGTGGCTAAATTGTTTTATGAGCCTTCAAGAGATACATTTCCCATGAAAATCTCTCATCCTTGAAGCCTCTGTGCGTCCATTGCCTTTGAAAAGATCTTCACTGTTGTTTCCATCCAAAAAAGCCTCACTGACTGTAAAAAAATTGTGCTCAGAAAGACCTTAATTTTCCCCTTGTATCCCTGCAAAATTCCCTATTTTAACCCTTTTTCCACATTCAAAGTTCCCCCTTTAACCCCAAAAAATCCCTTCCAAAATTTCCTAAACCACCCATTTCATCCTTAAAACCAAGTGAAGTCCTTTCATTTGAGTTTAAACTCTGTTTTACCTCTATCGAATTCCTCTTTTAGCCTTTAAAACCCTCCTTTTGGCTAAAAATCACTCTTTTCCATATATGATGGCTTAGCCCCTTTTCGACCAGCCCCTTAACCACTTCCCCATATGCCCCGAGTGCTAAGACCAAGCGCTAGCCCATGAGGCGCTTATCGCATCGAAGGATTGGAGCAGAACGCTTTTTTTACTTGGTAAAAAAAATCTTCGATGTGCCTAGTGTAATGGTTCTGTTGGTCTCGGGAATGATCTCCATCGTCGATCTTAACAGATCTGACGGCTTGTGCAAGTCTCATCGCACCGTCGCCCAATCGCTAATCGTAAATCACAAGCGGTGCCACCCTTCGCCCTTTCCGATTGCGATCCTTCGATTGTAATCTCCACCGTCGATTCACTTCTAATCCAATGATCATCACATCCCCGCTCCGATCGCAATCGCAAGTTCTCAATTGCATCCCCCGCTGCCTTCCCCAATTGTGATCCTCCGATCCAATTATGACCATCCGTTCAAACAAGATCGATGGTCCTCATTACATTGCCTCGTTCGTTCATATTTCTCCATCGGAGTTTTGGCCCCGCTCTACTTGGATGTGATTAGATCGAAACCGTTGATCTCTCAGGATTCGACGGTTCATATCAAATCACCCTCCCCCCATGACCGGTTCCCACCATTCAAAGTAATTTCGTTTCATTTGCATACATTCCCGTGTATTTCGTTCAATGGTTGAATTTTAATGTTTTTACATTAAAGTTGATGTTATAACGCCCTACCTTCCAAAGTCATTCTGTGAGTCAATCTCCATCGTCAATCATCGCCCCAAGATATGATCAGATGGTCCACAATCATTCTTCCGCCAAACTTTCACCAGACCATTTTTTCATTGTTTCACTGCATTTTTTAGTTTTTTTATGTTGCATCCACCGCATTCACCTCAGTTGTGCTGCCATTCTCACGGCCCTCCACCGCATCCACCCTCCCCATGCATGGATTTTTTAACATGTTTACGTGTTTTGTAGGGTTACTGGCGATGGAAACCGCCATGGTTCATAGTCACTGTTATAGTGGCACAGAGCACGGAGAAAAATGGGTTCAGAGCCTGATATTAAAGAGAAGAGCTTGAGGGGGTGCTTAGAGGGTAATTTTCATTAAAGGACAGAGTTCAACTCTGCAAACCTCTCCAGCACCACTAAAGCTCACATTTCACTGACAGAGACAGTCATGAAGCGGAAAAGAGTATCAGTACAGAGTTAAGGAGTTCTAATGCACATTATTGAAGATGTTAAGCCTTAATTCGGTGTTTAAAGGGAAAATGACAGTTAGACCACATGACTCACATGGAAGGCTGTAATAAATCCCAATGCACAAAAAACAATATTGATAGTGTTTAGCATCAGTTCCCATGAAGGGAAAAGTTCCATGTGTTATTTATTCTACTTGAACTCGTAAGGATATTTCCACCGCAGAATAAGTCTAATCTTTTGAGCATTCCGATGGTAGAGGCAGTTAGCAAGTGTTTATGTGCCTTTGTTTATTCTGATCATGATACTACAGTAAGAAGTAAATAAGATGTTGGAAATTAAATATTACGAGAACAATGCAAGACATAAAATATGTAAAGCTAATGCACACAAAACACATAAAACCAGAGAGACACAGATATACGTGGTTCACCCAGTTTCGGCCACGTCCACCCCGAACAGCCAGGCCTTCCTTTCTATTATCCAGCAAAATGAAAATACAAAACCTACAGCAGATCCATTGTAATATCCTCTGTTCTTTCTCACAGTCTCCCTCTCTGTTTCTCGCTCCGAGAATACACATACCATGCACAACCACAATACAATACCCTCATAAAAGCGAGGGGTTGCCTTCTAGGGAAAAAAACCCTAATCTAAACATAACTTCTACCGTCAGATCATTTTCCTAATGAACGGCCCAAATTGACTATAAATTACTATACTTTTACAAGGCAATTTTACATCTGTTTTTAGCTTCGGGGGCGGCCCCGACCCCGGCCCGGCCCTCGGACCCCAGTGTAGGAAGTCCGACCCGGACCTTTCGAGGGGGACAAGTCCCCCCCGCCCCCGCACCCTCTCGCGTGCAAGGGTATACAATTTTCGTGGGGTATACATCCAACTCAAACAAGGATCTCTGAATCAGGAAGAAAATTAGGCTCCGCCCAGCGAAAGACATACCTAGAGTAAATTTCGGCTGTCGAAGACCACTCTTTCTGAAGTGCGAAGATTAATGCTCAGATATTAAAACAGAATGGGTTTCGACCCACTTCTTCTACTCTGTTTTTAATGTTTCATTTATTATTTCATCTACCTCCTCTGCCTCTCATTCAGCTATAAAAGTCACGAAGAAACTCATTGTAAAGGTTGTTGATCGGATATCTGTGAATTGTAAGCTGTTTCTGTTGAGATATAGTTCTTTGTGTAAAGTTGTAATATAGGCTGAGGAAGATGTTTTCAGACTGAATGTCAAGCTGTTGGAAATGTTGTACATGAATGGTGTTTCTCTTTAATATTACAAGCACATTTTTTTTGGATCCTGATTTAAAGTAGCAGTGATGTTTTTCTATCTTTTTCTTTGTTTTCCTTTGTAGTTCATCACATTTCATTTCTTCTGGTATGCATCATAAATCTGGCATAGGATTTACCCTTGCTTGGTACCCTATGTTTCTGCTCTCCCTACCTTCTATGTTTTCTACTGATTATGTTATCTGAGCATTGATTCAAGCTAATTTAACCAGTGTAGTGGCTAATATTTACTGCTAGCTGATGTGTGAATTAATGAATCTGTCCTCAGATGTTCTTGTTGGGTTTAAATTGGAAAAGAATTGTGATCTTTTGAGGGGTTTTGAACGTTGTTTCTCACCTCCTAGGATCCTTTTTGATTAATTGAACCTTTCTAAGTTCCTTGAGTCGGATTCTAATGACAGAATTCAAAATCTCTTTCCCCGATCCCGGGCCTTCAACTTTGTTTAAATCCTTAATGTTTCCTTGTACGAAGAGTTAGAGTCAACCTTTTAGGTTCTATAGGTTCTAAATCACAAGTTTTCCAATGGCACGTCCTGTCCCTGGATCCAATTCCTGAAAGGTCACCTTGGAGGTTTTCTTTCTTTCCACCTTCTTTCTTACCGTTTCATGCCACACTATCATCTTTAAGATCTAATTCTTTAGACGACTAGCCCAACTAAAAGCCTGCATATTGAATAGAAAGTAAACCCTTTCCTGACTCCATTACCCAATGGTCTCGAGTGTTCTTTGAAATCATCCCTCCTTTGCCTTCAATCCTCTTTGCACATCCTTGCCTCATTTTGAACTCTTCCTTCCTGATTCCCAACAACCAAAAAAACAATCAATCAAACAAAATCATGCCTATAACTAGCTTAATATCTTAACATAGAGCTTCAAAGACATAAAACCTTTGCCTATATAGAGAGATCCCTCTCTGGACCCAGGAGGGCTAGATCTTGAGGTGCAGTGGTTGATGTAAAGCAACAACAATGGTGCAAAGTTCTGCGTATTTTTAGGACATGATGGAAAGAACCCCGGGTCCAGATTTACTAATTGGACGAGGAAATCTCTATAGGGTACACCGGTCCTTCCTCGCCAAGGTCCTCTCGAGCATAGATGGATCCCCAATTAGGGTATGGGAGAAGGAAGAGGTGGCGCAGGTAGGGGAAGAGGCCAACTAATCTGTTATAACTGCGGAGAGATGGGTCACTTTGCAAGGGACTGCCCGAACCCTACAAGGAAATCCTGCAAATATTACACGCAGCTGGACCATGTGATCGAGGACTGCCTGATTTTGATAGCTAAGGTGCAGGAGAAACAACAGACACCTGCGCAAAATGTGAAAAGCGTTACAATGGAGCCTCAAAATGAGGGACCAGGTATTAATATCATAACTCGTAGTGGTCTAGCCACCAGGGGGCGGAAGAAAAAGATGTGGATGAGCCTCTGATCAGGAAAGTGGTCATCAAATCAGAAGGCCTGGACCCACAAAAGGAAAGGGAGACCTTTATCGCAGCTCGATAGGACTTCACTTCGCATGTCCCTACGGCCACCAAAGAAGGTGAAGGGGTCCAACCATTTTTACAAGCATGCATGAACCTACTGTGCAACCAAAGCAATGTTGAGAACCTATAGGCATTATTGGATAGTCGTACGAGAAGACCAAACCGCCCTCGTTGGTTAAGGATGTAAACACACTATAGCTAAGCACAAGAAATGCATTTGGGTAGGGAAATGCGAACTACAGACAGACGATAATTTTGACATGAAGAAAGTTATTTTGGATCTAGATCGATGCAAACGTACTTCAAGAAAACATGGCAAGGCATGGGAGAACCTAAATTAGAATGGTCCACTATCTAGCTACGCATGGCCAATCAAACAGAAGATCATACCTTTAGGACTCGTTATCATGTGTCATAGTGGATATCGTCGATGTTAAGGTCCTGGTCACTCTTGAAGTCATTCAGATTGTGGAAGATGCAGACCCTTACCCTGCGCTCCTAGGGTTGGACTGGGCCATCGACATGGGTGGTATTATCAACCTAAAGAATAGAAGCATGATATTTGAGAACGTATGGGTATGAGTGATAGTCCTTTTGGACCCCACAGAAGGGGAAAGGTATACGGAGCCGGTGCATATCGACGAGGAGATAGACCACATATAGAAGTTAACTATGCAAGATAAAGATTGGATCAATCCTACAGCTAATGGCATGCTCTGCTGGGAAAAGGATAGCGACTATTCCTCTGATTTTGATGGAGAGATCGACAATTGGAAAAATCGGCTGTACGACGTATCTTCACTGCAGTGCCTAAGAATTAGGAGGGAGTTCCGATGTAAATCCTCGAAGTTAAGGGACCTACCCCACTTTGATGGATCCGGTAGTTTGAAAGAGTTTTTACGGATATTCGAAGCTGAGGTTCCCAGGGAACGAAGGCTATGGGCCCTCAATCTGGCTCTACACACAATACCCGCCAGATGATGGGACACGCATAAGGAGGCATTCCAGGCTTGGGAGGAATGTCGAGATATGATGACCCTAATATTCGAGTGACTAGCCGATGTGCGTGTCACGAAGTTCCTGGGCCCTAAGGATCCATGAGAACACTTCATCTCTTGGATGGACAAGTGGGGTGACCAGACTACAAAAGAATGGGTCCACTTATTTATTCACACACTAGGACCCATTCCAGCAGCATGGTATTTGGATGCAGAGCTACACAGGCGAACCTGCCACTGGGAAACTTTGAAAGATAAATTCATAGGGACATTCAGCCTAATAGGAGGCTCAGAGGCACTCGATGAAGCCCTGTAAGATATAGACACATTTGTGTTTAGGCAACCCAGCCCCCACGCAGCTTTTGGGGCACCAACATGGGAGGCCTAGATGCACGATATTGCCAACTGTAGTAATATTACTATAGAAGAGTAGGATGAAGATTCGCGCAATATCTCTATCCTAGAATCGGAGGGGGAGCACGTCATTGTTGGACCCTCACTATAAACTGTGGATGTAACAAAACCTTTGAAATTGTGAGAAGTTAACATTGGCATAGCAGAGCAACCCAAATTGGCTAAGATCGAGGATTATTGGGATGATGACACTGTTAGCAAAGTATCTGAATTGCTCACAAAATATCAAGACTTATTCCCCATGAAGTTCTCAGAACTCAAGGGGATAACAGGGGAGCTAGGGGTCATGCGCCAGGTAAAATAGCGACCTTATCGATTGAATCCAAAGTATAAATAGAAGGTTAAAGAAGAACTTTATAAAACTCTCTCCGCAGACGTTATCGAACTGGTCGAACAGTCGGATTGGGTAAGTTCGATGGTGGTTCAGGAAAAAAATACTAAGGGGGAAATCCAAATTTGTGTGGGCTTGCGCAAGTTGAATGATGCATGCGTACATGACCCCTTCCCGATTCCATTCTCCGATGAAATCCTGGAGAGCATAGGTGGCCAGGAAGCATACTCATTCACTAACGGGTTCTCTGGATACCACCAGATCAGAATCGCACCAAAAGATCGTAGCAAGACTATGTTTGCCACGGAATGGGGTTCCTTCTAGTATACGGTCATGCCATTTGGACTCAAGAATGCACCCGCTATCTTTTCATGGGTCGTAGTTGTAGTATTTAAGGAGTTCATCCACAAATTCTTGGAAGTATATTTTGATGATTGGACAGTCTTTGGCTTGGTAAGGACTCATGTGTCAAACCTGTGCATGATGTTGGATGCCTGTAGAAAGAACCAAATCTCCATGAATATTAAGAAGTGTATCTTTTGTGTCCTTTCAGAATCTTGTTGGGACATATTGTATGTTGACAGGGGCTAATGGTTGACCCTGCAAAGGTGGCAATTATCATCAACTTGGCAGGACCAACTACCGAAAAATAGTTGCGCTCGATCCTGGGACATACGAGGTACTACCGCAAATTCATTCAGGGATATGCATTGATTACAACAACTCTGGAAAAACTACTTAAGAAGGATTTTTCATTCTTTTTGGATGATGAGTGTCAGAAAATATTTGAACTACTTAAGGAAAAGATGGTTTCTGCACCTATTCTTATTTTTCCAGATTGGAAAAAGGTCTTTCATGTTCATTTTGATGCATCCGAAATCTCCCTTGGAGCAGTCCTTACGCAACCTCGAGATGGGGACATTGATCACCCGGTTGCATTCACCAGCTAAAAACTCTCTGGCACAGAGCACAATTATGCCACTACAAAACGAGAAGGATTGGCCATGGTGTATGCACTACAGAAGTATCGACACTATCTACTAGGGGGTCACTTCAAAATGTTTATAGATCACTCAGCTTTGAAGTACCTGGTGAATAAGCCTATGTTGGGGGGGGGGAATATTCTGGTGGCTTTTGTTATTCCAGGAGTATGATTTCGAGATCATTGTCAAGCTAGGAAGGCTGAATGCCAAGCCAAATCACCTGTCTCGAATCGAGAATGGTGAGGATTCGACTAACCTAGAGGAGGGACTGCTAGATGCGCAACTATTTATTATTAAAGTAGTAGACGCACACATCGCCGACATCATCCAGTTTTTGTCTATAGGCATGGCCCCTGCAGGGTATTCGGTGCAGCAGAAGAAGGATTTGGTAGCTCGTGCTGTGGATTTTACCCTCATTGCAGGTCATCTATATAAAATGGGCACGGATGAAGTGTTGTGTAGGTATGTCTTAAAACATGAATGGCATAAAATTCTGGAAAAATCCCATGATGGGGTCGCAGGGGGTCATTACGTAGGAAAATAAACGACACAAAAGATCTTACAGGATAGGTTGTGGTGGCCCACCTTGCATACTGACTTTCATGACTACTATAGGGACTATGATACCTGCCAATGAACTCGACGTCCATCCCAGAGAGATGAAATTCCTCTGCAACCACAAGTAGCCCTCCAGGCTTTTGACAAGTGGGCTATCGATTTTGTCGGCCCTATCAACCCTCCTAGAAAAAATACAGGTGTGCGCTACATTATAACTGCTACCAACTATGTAACCTGGTGGGCTGAAGCTGAAGCTGTCAAGGATTGCACCGTAGGGACCGCAGTGCATTTCATTTTCGAACAGATTCTGAGAAGGTTCAGGTGTCCTAAGATCCTGATGAGCGATCAACGTACGCACTTTGTTAATGAGACAATATAGGCCCTAACGGAGGAATTCCGGATCCACCACGCAAAGAGTACCCCATACCACCTTCAAGCGAATGGAGCGGTTGAAGCTTTTAACAAGGTTTTGGAGAACGAACTAACTAAGGTTTGTAATGTTGATCGTAGCAACTGGGATGTCTGTATCCCATCTGTTCTTTGGGCCTATCGCACCACTTGTAAAAAATTGATAGGAAAAACACCGTTTCGGATTTTCTACAGCAAGGAGGCCGTCATGCCCATGGAATATATCATTCCCAGCCTACGCATCACCGCCTTCACAAACATGGCCAAGCCAACCATTATGGAGGAACGTTTAGCATAGCTTGTGGCCTTAGAGGAAGACCGTTTTATTGGTAACTTCCATCAGCATGTCCAGAAGGCACGGGACAAAGTATGGCATGACCGACATATTCACCAAAAGACTTTTACTGTGGATGACTTAGTTCTACTATATGACAGCTAGTTTTCCAAACACCCAGGAAAATTCTAGCAGCACGAGCTTGGACCCTATGTGGTCAAGGAAGTCATAGAAGGTGGGGTTGTTCGGTTGGCTACCTTGTGCGGTGATCTGCTGCCCAGGTATGTCAATGGCAGTCGGCTTAAACCATATCGGGTCAAATGACTATGTGAATGGCGGTGGGGGTCGTATATCCTCGGGCACAGTGGGACTTATATCGTGCTACCACAAGATTGGAAGACCCGAAGGATACACAGGAGAATCAAGGATGACATTGAAATACTAATACGAATGACGTTGCGTTGCCCCAGTAGCTAGACGTTTGCAGGCGCAGGTGGAGGCCCCACCACCTCAGTGACTCGGGGCGAGTCACAAGATTGTGTTGGGGGACTGTTGGAACAGGGTCTCCTACAAAGTTGCGAATCTGGTCCATTTTGTATATTTTTTATTATATTTAGTCTAACGCAGGGGTTTTGGGGTGGGTCAAAGCCCCTAATGCATTGTAAGTGGGTCAAGGGTAGACCAAGATTCTGCAAACCTCGGTTTGCGGACCATTGGATACGTAAGCTAAAATAGTATAAGTAGTTGAACCTTTTTTAGTCGATAGGCAGAGAATGAATACGGATTGAAGCGGAATATGAATTGCTAGATCTGGGTTGGGTTGTTTTAGGTTAGGACTCCTGCTGGCTTTGTGCGTGGAGATCCTCTGTCCTGTTGTGTGTGGACCCTGCTGGATGTGTGCGCAGGTGGATTTTGGGGAATGTAAGAATATTTTTATGAAGTGTTGTTGAACCATATGATGTTGTATGGATCTATTCTGTTATGATTGCTACGAACTAAGATTGTCTGATTAAGCTGCAAACTTGTCTGATTATCTTTGTGGCATGAAAGTAGTTACATTTACTATATTACTATGATGTGACTATTGATGCACTTGATGATTATATCCCTATTAATGAACACAAACCATATGTGTTGACAATATTGACTGTGATTCTGCTATTTTATGGTTGTAATTGCTGATACACACATGGATGCAAACCTACTAGAACAGATCTGATAAAACTATAGTCTGGTCACGTTCTGGAACCCTACGAAACACCCTTCTGTATAGATCTGATAATTTCAGACCTGTGTTATTACCTTCTCTCTCTCAGGGTGTAGAAACCTGCTTCCAGTACCCACCCATACTGCTTCGGGTGAGACTTTGACCTGCGCAAGCGGGTCACTGCCGAAAGGGCCAGTAGTATAGGGGTTTGTTGGCAAACCTTCACCTTTGAACCTGGGTTAGGACCCCTCAAGCCAAAAAAATGCATGAGGAGATGGATATGGTATGAGTAGAGTCGGGTAAACCTCCCCTCACACTTGAAATACTTCATTATTATCTTCATCATGGGGGCATATCGCTCAAGGAGATGAGAGAAAGGGAAAATTTATTTCTTGTCATCCTTGTACCTAGGTTTAAGGTATGGTTCATAATAGCTCATATCCAAGTTTTCTTGTTTAAACCACCTCTCTCCTACACTAGGGATCCCCGTGGTAGCTGCAATGGCATTGGTGGACATATCAAATGTGACCCCAGCAAGAGTAACATGTTTTTCATGTAGATTGGTGATAAACAATCATGTTAACTCCTGGTGATTTTGGACTTGGTACACTCTCTCACAGAACTTGAAAGCAACCCACATGTTTAAAACAAGACACAGTGAGAGGAGAGGCCATGATTTCTCTTGTAGTGATGGGCTCAAAACTATTTATTTTCCCTCCCTTATGATCATTTCTTCTTGGCCTTTGTGCCTCACCAATAATGCCACTATCTTCTTCTTATGACATCTTCAAACTCTGACTTATGAAACCCTAGGGTGCAAGTGAAATGAGATAAGGGGAAGGGGATGAGATGGCTAGCTTGAAAAGTGAAGGGAATGAGTGTAGGGGCAAACTAAATCAATGAAATTACCTTGTCTATGACTGATATTCTGTTTAGGAGGATGAAACGAGTGTATAAACAGTGATCACAAACTTGTAATTAGGGTTTTAATTTCAATTCATTCAAGAATCACCAAATAGCTTAGAAACAAGGCTTATGACATGTACTTACTTCTTAAAAGTGCTTGGAGGACTTTTGGAGAAATTTGGAAGTGTTTTGAACTTGTTTGGATTGCTAGAACACTCAGAAATCTTCCTTGTTTAGGCACGCAGCGCCACTGTGTGAGCGCGCAACACTTGTCCAAATGCGCAGCGCCTCCTGGCAAGCACACAACACCTTCAAAAAATACATGGCAATCTTCTGGAAACGGCGCAACGCCAAGGCACAAAGGGCTGCTAACGCCTGTAAAACACACAAAGACCAATAAATTTGGCCCAAATTTGCTTCAAAACTTCACAAAAATTTTCTTTGTTGAATGCTTCTTACAATTTTAAAGGAAAAAATGACTCTTTGAAATGTTTGATGGGCTTTATATGCATGTGGATTAGTTTAACTTGAAAATTCCACTTTCTAATGTTTTCTAGTATCCCAAAATAGGGAATTTCTACAACAATGAGAACATCTTAAGATGTTCCAAAGTTGAATATAGTTCATATGATGTGTTAAAAACACATATCCATCAATTAAAGTTACATCAGAAAATTATACTCCATTTTATGATCCAAAAGTTGGGGAAAAACAACAAAATAAGCCCCAAAAATGTTATTCCCAGCTATTTTTGTAATAAAAAAGGAAAATAATGGTGGGATCCCTTATAATATGTCATATGGGACTCACCCGTAAAAATAATCAAAAAAAACTGCTTTCACTTGCTAAAATCAGATCTCCCATCTCCCGATATTACCAAAAGGCCCAAACCCCAACCATTATAGTATGCGTAAATTATCGAGATATGAACAACATGATTTTATGAGGGTTTGATTTAATATGGCATAAATATTAGATATTGAGTTTATTACACTAATACAGGAAGAAAAATATAGATCCGGCCTCTTTATCGCATTATAGAGACAACCCTAACACTACCATTCTTCGAAGCACAATTACAAAAAGAGTAGATCCTAATATTCAGCCTCCCAGGCAAATGTACCACCGAAAAATTACATAAATTTAGCTGAATAATACAAAGAGGGGTAAACTCTTAGTATCCTCTCTAGCTTTCCCTTCCGAGGAGAAGGGTTGGCCCTTTCCTAGAAACTAGCTCCAAAACAAGGGTTAAAACCCCGCCGCAAATCTCTCAAATGACACGCCTCGCAAGGACTATGCTGTAGGAGATGAGGAATACTTTGGCCCACTACAGATATGTGAAATTAGCTCATAAATCTTCCTCTTATCTCTCGCAGTAACGATGCACTCCTCATCGAGAAACATCTCCTAAGTGGTGTTCTCAAACCTCCACCGCAACACCCTCGCGCAACACAAAGAATATTCTCGCTGGCGTAAATAACGCTGAGGCTAAATAATGGTGCTTGGCCTCAAGCCTGGATGTGGAGAAATACAAAAAAATCTCTCCCAAGAGGCCTCTCAAGGGAAGAGGTGGGATTCCTTCTCGGGAACACCCTGTGCTCAACATCACTGCAACCTTGCTAAACATCAAGAGGAAGCCAAGTCTAAATAGACAAGATCAAGTGATCAAGTAAAAATCATGAATAAGAAAGGCTCCCATCCTCTCCATATTAGAAAGTGAACCTCTTAATATTGGGTCCCATCCATATGTGCCATCAAGCCCATGTAAGTTGTCGTCCACCAAAACTGCATTGTCCAAAGGAGGTTCAATGTATCTAGAAAACTTTGTTGACTTGGTCAAACTTGACTGAATCAACATGATCTTATATCTGTTCACACCCAAGGGTGCTCAAATTAGTTTCTTATTATTACTTGTTTCACATTAGGAGTGTTATTGATTCTTATAAAGAGGTCAATGTGCCTCGCTACCCATTTATTCACCTACCTAGTGATAAAACAACTCTAATATTCCATTTAGCTTGAAGGCTAAAATTTTGGAATATTACAGTCCTCCCCTCCAAAATGTTGCTTGTCCTCAAGCAACTGTATAAGGAGAGAAAAATTCCTCCCCTCCTCTTCTTGTGGCCTCCTCATCAAAGTCCCCACCACTGCTCAGAAAGATCTGCTGCAAATCTACCCTCCAGTGTTTCTTCCCAAGCATGCAAAACCATATGGCTCACATCATAGAAAGGTGGAAGGTGTAAGTGGAAACTTCCTTACTGTCCAATGGCCTCCTCAAGCTAGGAGTGATGACAAACATGGGGAATCTTATTCCCAATGAGTGACTCCCACACCCATGCTATCATCCAAATAAAATGAGCCAATCTAGTTAGCTCAAAAAGATCCTCAACCCCCGGTTCATACAATGTGTTGGGGCTGCATGGAGAGATTGGATCCTCCCATATAAGTGGTTTCTCTCTCCATTTATGGTAAGTATGGGGCTGCTGCTAATCTTGAGCTAAAATTTCATGGCCTCCAACTACACCACCAAACAAATAAACCATGAAGTGTCTCCTCCAAAAACTCAAGTTCTTCAAATGGCTTATCCCACATGAAGGAAAGAGATGTAGTTTGGAAATCATGGGCTGCCCATTTCTTCCCCTGAAACATGCATCATGGAAATTAGGGAGAATAATACTCCCAATGGGCATCTTCAACTCATATTCCACTCTCCAAACAAAGCTCCCCATGAATATAGAAATATCGGCAATACAAGGAAGCAAAAACCAATGGAAACAAGTTGTCATATGACAACCGGAAAGTGGATCAAGGTCCCACACATGGAAACAGCGCAGTGCATCCTTTGCCTGCATCAAATCAAACAAGAACAAGTGCTCTTCTAGCCACTTTTTTTTTACCACAATCATTTTACAAGATAGAAACATGAAGGTACAAAGTGGTGTCAATGGTGCACACCAAAAATCATGTGGCTTCCCCCACAAACCACCAATGAGATAGCCAATCTCAATGCTACAAATGGCTTCAAGTACATCATCATACAATATGCAAGAAGGAATAATCCCCCTTGGTACAACATGCTACTCATATAAAGTAAAGAAGTACAAAACATAATGTGGAATTATACATTCTCCACCATGTAATTGGGATCTTGAGTTGAAATGGCTCAACTGAAAATTCTCCCTCGCCTCCAAAGAGTAGGGAAGTGGTTGTGACATCCTCTCTATCACCATCCGGGCTATGCATATCTCCATATGCTGAAATATATCATGTTGGATGCCCTCCCAAATAAACTCCTCTTCCAAGGAAATATATGCATCAAAGTGCATGGAAAAGAAGTCTTCATGTGTTGCATGTAGAAGCTTCCCCTTGAGCTTAGAAGCTCTAGTCAAGAAGACTCTGCCATTAAAATAGATGACCACATCATCCACCATATATCTATCATCTCCATCAGGGTCATCAAGAATCATGCAAGCACCAAGTCCTTGGAGTACTCTACCAAGATTTGAGACCTCCAATATGGATCAATCCTCCCAAGAGACAACGTTGATGATCTGCAATGTGAAGCTCTCCTCATGCTGCTGCCTGCTACTTTGACATCCCCCATGCCTAAGTCTCCCTCCAAGATCTTCACCTCTCCAAAATCCAAGAGTGGTGAATCCAAAGAAAAGATGTCTCTCATCAACTCTAAATCTGGTGGCCTCCCAGGTGGAAAGCCTCCATGTAGTGAGACATCAATGTCAAGAGTGGAATGTACATATGGTTGGGCAACCTTGCCCTTGCCCTCACAATGCAAATCAGTCTGCCTCTTCCTTGCATCAGCTCTCTGAAATGGATAGGGGTGTGTGCTCCTCATCAAATGATGATAATCTTCCTCCCTATCTTCTTCTTCCATCTGCAATGCTCCACAATCATGTTGTCCATTGATTGTGTCTTGACCTCCATATGTGAGATCCTAGGGAACTTTTTGTAATGCTACAAGAAATCCTCTTGTTGGAGCATGTGCTCCTCCTCCCTCTGCATGAGGTACTAGATATGCTCTAGATGTGACAGCGTTGTAACCCCCATCCTTCTCTTCCTCTTCAATATGAATAGGAGGTAACTGCTCAATAAGAGGATCCTCTTTTGCAAAAGGAACCTTCATGCCCTCTTGTCCAAGGTTATGAAACAAGGATCTTGCCTCTAGCAAGGTATCATGCAAGATGTGAGCTTCTTTAATATGTTTCTGAAGTGTTTTTGAGTTTGTAGGTCCTTCCAACTTATGCAAAAGTTTTATTTGTCTTGGTTTGATTGTCTCATGTTTCTTATCAAACCTCTCTACCAATCTCTTGGCGAACTTTGCAAGAGAAGAAATATTGACATTTTTTAATGAAAATGACTCAAACATCCACCAAGCATAGGCCTTACCTTCAAAGTGCAGCATTGAAACTCGGATGGCTTCATCTTCAGAAACTTGGAGCTGCTGCAAATGAGTATGCAACTCCTCCACCCAAGCTTTGGCTGAACAAGTTGGGGATCCATCAAAGGTAGATAGAGAAAATATATCCATGTCATGCAGCTTGCTCCTCTCCACCTTGATCTTGCAAAACTCTTTGAAAGTGATATGACCTCTAAAATTTTCAGTTTGAGATTCATACTCTTGCAGAAAGTTACTAAGAGTTTCCCTCCTTAGCATTTCCTCTTCTTTCATCTCTTCCATAGCAGATTTGGGCATTTGACTACACTGTGCATAATAGGGTGTAGCTGCATGCTCACACCTATCATGTGCCAATATAGATTTGGCTCTAGATTCAAACTTCTCTGGAGATTCCATCTCCTCTCTCATCTTCTTAAGATCTTCATTGATGCTCTGCATAGATTTTGGAAGAAGCTTTGAGAGCCTCTCCTCCTTTCTTCCTCCACATAATGGAGTCTTCTTTCTATTCATCTCTCCTTCTCTTGATAGCATCATGGCTGAGTTCCACAAGCTGATCTTCCACAAGCGAAGCCAAGACTATGTTTTGATACCACTGTAGTATCCCAAAATAGGAAATATACAACAATAAGAAAATATTAAGATGTTCCAAAGTTGGAGATAGTTAATATTATGTTTTAAAAACACATAGTAATCAATTAAAGTTACAGCAACAACTCATACTCCATTTTATGATCCAAAAGTTGGAGAAAAGCAGCAAAATAAGCTCCAAAAACATTATTCCCAGCTATTTGCGTAATAACAAAGGAAAATAACAGAGGGATACTTCATATTATGCTATATGGGACTCACACACAGAAAATAATTAGAAAAAAATATGTTTTACTAAGTTAAACAGATCTCCCAGTCCTGATACAGCTCAAAAAGGTCCAAACCCCATGAATTATGGTATGAAGAAATTACTGAAGCATTCACAGCATGATTTCATGAGCGTTTCAGATTTAATATGGAAAAAATATTATATATGGAGTTTATTACATCAATACATGGATAAAAATAAAGGCCTGGACTCTTTATTGCATTATAGAGACAACCTGGCAAAAGTTTCTTGGAAGCACAATTACAAAAAGAGTAGATCTTAATATTCAGCTTTGAAAATGCAGTATTACTACAAAATTATAGAAATATGGATGAATAATAAAAAATATGGATGAGTATCACTTCCTCTAGCTTTATGGGAGAAGGGTTGGCCCTTTCCCTAGGAAACCAACTCAGAAACAAGGGTCTTAACCCTGCTGTAGAAACTCTATGTGAAATGACATAGTTCCTGCAAGGGAATGCACTGTAGGAGATGAGGAATAATTTTTCCTATTTCCAAGATATTAAATGTGCGCATAAATCTTCCTATCTGATCTCTCAAGAGAAGGAAGGAACCCTCTACTGAGAAACAGACCTGGAAGTGGGGTTAACAAACATCCACTGCAACACCCTGCAACACAGCAATATTTTTCTATAGAAATAACGCTGAGGCTAAATAATGGTGCTTGGCCTCAAGCCTGGATGTGGAGAAATACAAAAAAATCTCTCCCAAGAGGCCTCTCAAGGGAAGAGGTGGGATTCCTTCTCGGGAACACCCTGTGCTCAACATCACTGCAACCTTGCTAAACATCAAGAGGAAGCCAAGTCTAAATAGACAAGATCAAGTGATCAAGTAAAAATCATGAATAAGAAAGGCTCCCATCCTCTCCATATTAGAAAGTGAACCTCTTAATATTGGGTCCCATCCATATGTGCCATCAAGCCCATGTAAGTTGTCGTCCACCAAAACTGCATTGTCCAAAGGAGGTTCAATGTATCTAGAAAACTTTGTTGACTTGGTCAAACTTGACTGAATCAACATGATCTTATATCTGTTCACACCCAAGGGTGCTCAAATTAGTTTCTTATTATTACTTGTTTCACATTAGGAGTGTTATTGATTCTTATAAAGAGGTCAATGTGCCTCGCTACCCATTTATTCACCTACCTAGTGATAAAACAACTCTAATATTCCATTTAGCTTGAAGGCTAAAATTTTAATACATGTTTGAAGTCTTTTTCCTTTATCACTGATACTATTTGACACTTTTTGCATTGCAAGTTGTTGAAGTCATGGAGTTGACTTCTCTTTTGCTCATTGAGGCTTGACATAATGGCTTTGATAGCTTGGGATCACTTTTATTACATATTATAACATAAAATTACAAATGGAGAAATTTAAATAAATTACATAGGTGACTTTTTATCAAAATGACATTTGGATAGAAAGTCCTAAAACTGAAAATACAATCCTTAAAACATAATGAATACATTATGATAATCATAATCAATCCCTCTCATATATGTGCTGACCTCAGAATGAAGGAATGACCTTGAAAAATGAAAAAACCCTAATGACCTAATGGGACTGCTTTTTGACCTAACTTTGAATGAGATTTTGACTTAAAAACTTTCAGGTGAAAAGAGAATTTCCATAAGTGCTATTATGCTCAAGGGGACATGGGAATGAGTCAGAAATATGAATCTTGGAGAGAGTGGAGTTTATTGATAAGGGAAACCACCAGCGGAACAACTTTTAAGTCATGACCTAATGGAATGATGAAAAATTTATTCAGTATGAGACACCTAAGATGCACATGAAAATGTGTTTTGATCCCTTGTGGAAGTATGCAAATACTGACACTAACAACCTTCACTAAAGACCACATCATAGCCTTTATCTTCCAACATTGCAACTGAAACTAAATTTTTCATTAAGCCTAGTACATGCATTACATATTTTAAAAATAAGGGTTTACCTAACTTCCTTTGGAAAGAAATAGTACCAATCTCGATAGCGCTATACTTTTTATCATCACCCATTTTAAATGCATCTGGAGGTCCTTCTCCTCCAAGCTACTGAAAATTTCACTGTCTCCCATCATGTGGAAATATGCACCACTATCCAAGTACCACATCGAACTCATTTCACTTGACACCATGCATGCAATAAGTGAGAAGTCAAGCTCAAACTGCGAGGCAAGGGCCTCATCAGCTGCAGCTCCAATAGCCTTCTTGTTCTTCTTCTTTTATGGACAATTTTTGGCAATATGTCCATGATCATGATAGTGAAAACACTTCACTTTGGACATGTTGTGCTCCTTGCCATCTTCACCGACATCAGATTTAGAATGGAATTTATTCCCCTTCCCCTTCTTTGCCTTGGCATCCAAAGCACAATCCTCCTCATCATCATGTTTTGATGAAGAGCCATCTTTGGTGTTCCCCTTAAACTACTCCTACACCAAATCCAACCACAGTCGTTCCCAATCCGGAAATTTTTCCCATCCGTTGACATAGTTTTCATGATTGTGCAAACTCTTAGGAATTCCTAAGAGAGCCAAGCTCACCAAATCATCATCAGTGAAAGTTATTCCTACACTCCCAAGTTCATCCTGACATTGGAAAAACTTTTTTAAGTATACCAGAATATTGTCATTCTTTTCCATCTTGATCTTCTTGAGTTTATCTTTGAGCACAAATTTCCTATGGTCACTGCTGCTTTGCAATAGATCCGTCAAATCCTTACACATAGCATATGATGTGGCTTTCCCATGGAGGCTTGAGACAATGTGGTCTCTTACTCCCTCCAAAAAAAACCTCCTTGCCCTTGCCACTTTCTTTTTCCATGCATCAAGATTTGCAGCATCTAGCTTAGGAACATCTTTTTCAATGAATTCCTTCAAGCCATCGTCTTTGAGTATTTCCTCCATACTATCCTTCCAAGAAATTTATTTTGATCTGCCCTCGAGTGCATACTCTAACCTCAAGCCATTGAAAGCCTTTTTGATCTTGAATTAGTTGTAGCACCAAGAAAGTATTTCTGCAAATTTGAATTCTTTCCACCAACAAACTCAGCTCCTGCTTCACTCCTGCAATTTCATGTGCTCTTATACCATGTAGAAATTATACAAAATACATGTAAGTCCTGGATACTCCTGATCTAACAATGTGCTACTATTAAATACATAATCGCTTCTACAAATATTTTTGGAATTAAAAACACAATCGCCAATTACAATATCATGAAGAAAGATCAATCACACACAACATAGATAATTTACCTGGGGAAATATTATAGCTAAAAACCCCACTATATTCTATTGTATATTATATCATGGATCATAAGACAATTACATAAAAATCTCCAATCCAAGAGCTCTCAATACATGAGCTAATTGTCTCACATTGTCATACAAAAATTGGCAAGTTCCTTATCCAATTTACTATCTCCAGACATCCTGCCTCCACTGCGCAATCCCTGATGGTAAAGAACCCCTGAATGAATGATTCTTTCATGTCTTGACTGTGCAATCCTAATAGTCACATCCAATGTGTGTGTGGTTGCATGTGTGCAACCGGATAATGTCACAACTGATAGTCTACTTCCATTTCACCTAGAGATCAACTAGGTCTCCACTGGATCTGACATGCATGTAGTTAATAATATTAAAAACATGAGTTGCATGTGAGATCACTCCATGTGAATTAATTAATATTTAATTCACTTGATCTCTCACTAGTGTATCTGCAGTTACAACTAGCACAACTAACTTTAACTCACTTAAGTGAGTTAAACTGATTTACAACTTACATTAACTAATGCACCATTGCACTTCCAACTCTGTTACATCTCAAGTGAACCTGCATGTCCCACCAACCAACCTCTTAACTCGAAATTCACTTAGCTAATTGATTTGCCACTTCAGTTAACTATTTTCAAGTCCACATTGAGAATATATTACAGTTTATTGTCCATCTATATTAAGGGATAATAAAGATAGACATCCATCTATAAATAGATGTGCATTCTATAAATAGATTATGCACATACATCTATAAATATACATTCACCTAAAAATAGCTTGTGTGGGCCCCACCTAGTGTAGGTGCTTAATTTTCACTAGGATCAAGGATGTTGTTTCCGGATGCCAATTTCACTGCTTTCTGTTGCAAAATTCGACAAATTTGTCCCCCGAGCCCAAAAAGAGATTAAGCTCCTAGCCATGGAAAATTTTAGGGGCTAATATTCACAGGTGGGCTAATTTTCCATGGTTTTTCCAAAAAAAAGATTCGTCAATTTCCATTTTTTTATAAAAATGATTCGCTCAAATTTTACAATATAAAATTATTTTACGTTAAAAATCGTCAACATTATATAGACAATATATATAATATCATTATAATATTTGAATAAATTTACAAATACATCAATAAAAATTTTATAGTTTGCATATTAGGGACAAGTGAGATTCGCCAAATTTTAAAGTTCAAGATAATTTTCCATCCTTAAAATTTTCCTCTTTGCTCCTAGCCACAATAGACTAGGGTATTCTTTTTTCGTAACTAGTCTATTCCCGTCCAAAAAAGGGGTTAAACTTATACTGGGTAGATGACACTTCAAGTACTTTAATGAGCGTGATGTACACAAGCTCACTCGAAAATATTTTCTAAATTAAGGATTATGAAAAGAGCTTAATGGAAACTCCTCCTTGAGGAACGAGTGGTATAAAGGATAAAAATGGGTTCTGTTAATGGTGGAACTTATCATGACATAAAGATAACAATAGGTTGGCTAATAGGACCACTCATCGCAGCGGTTCCTCCAAGAAAGGGTAAAAAACCAAGTGAAAGCAGATGATAGGCCAAGTAGATGATGACGATGGAAGAGACAAACCAAGGCTCAAATTGCAGAAGTATGCAAATAAAAGTGGCAATCACAAGGGATAAAGTGTGGAATCCTCCTAGGGTATGGCCAGAAAAAAATACAAAGAAGAGGACATGAGGCTCAGTTTCTAAGTCATGGCGAGACAAAAGGAGGGATTCCAGGTAATAAAAATGACTACATGGACACCAATTCAGAAAGAAGGTGCTAACTAAGGTATCCATGAGAAAGGAAATGGAGAAAGTCGCAACATGATGGGGCCAGACCTAAGGCATAAAAATAGTGTTGATTGTCAAAATGAAAAATCGATGAAAATGACCTACCCCTATATGCCAGTTCATAGAAACACTCCTAAGGTCCAATGGATGTTGCAATAAAACACCACCCTGTCCTATAAAAACCATATAGATAGACTAGAACCATGGTTAAATCACATAATGAAATAATTAAGCATGGATAAGGTAAAATAAATACCATATATTTTTGGTTTTTTTAGTTTTATAATATTTTTTTTTTGGCATAAATAAGGCATAATAAATACTCGCATCACACACCAAACCGAAAAGGGGATAAAGTATCACACTCTTATGTACAATATGTACAAGTATGACATAGTCCAATAGGTCACACTAAAGTGTGTTCACAACAAGGCACAGGCCAAGGGTTTCTATATAAAAACTCACAAAGGGCAAGAGGACCATATGGCTCACCAATGTGGGGCCATGCCAAAGGAAGTCAAATTGCCCAATCTAGAAAGTTTGACCATGCTAGGGAAATTCTAACATAAACGCACTCAAAATTAACCAGAGGACATAAGGGAGCATCAAGACATAAAGGAGGTACAAGATGCTTGTCAACAGGTGGTACAAAAAATTCTTTAGAAAGTTTAGTAGTAGAAGCCCAATACTTGACTCAGTCCAAGGGTGTCACTTCTAAGGAACACCGAGGAGGTCCCCCTTGGGTCAATTCAAGATTTATGTTTTGAAGTTATACTTGTTCCAAATCGAGGATACTAGAGGAAAAAAGAGGCATAACATCCCTATGATTATCAATGGATTGATCCATGACCTCTAAGTTGACTAACCGAGGAGGCTCATCATCAAGAGAGTCATGTGGAACAAGCGGAGGGGCTGCTCATTTGGGTGGAGGATCTTAATCATATTCCATATTATGATGGATATTTTGACCAACATCAGGAAGTGATGACGGGACTGTTGGAGAGGCAAAATCTTGCATAATAGGTGGCAGAGGGTGATAACTAGCTTAATCAACTTCCATAGAATCAAATGACACCACCCATGGATCAGGAGGTCTATGGGGTCCAGAGGTACCAGAAGAGATCACGTGAATAGAATATTTTGAAGAGGATGAAGGAATGTTGGGTGGAGTGAGTTGATTAAATACTCCCATTAGAGAAAAAATTTTGAAAATTCCAGAGCCAACACTCTAAAATTGACCAAGGTGGTATCCCAAAAGTGGGACAATGTTCTCCATAGTGGAAATTTAGGCCGATGACATGCAATCGTCAAGCTGATAAATGGTGAAAATTTTTCTTTTGTGAGGAAAGAAAAGGACATGAAATACAAATGAAACCACTGTGGTCATGGCATAAAACCAACTACGACTAAGGAGTAGTTTGTAATATAATGAGGTGTCGACAACTTTGACATCAACATATATCGTTTTTCCGCCTAACTTGATGGAAAAATGTGGAAGTACCCCCTTAGGAACAAAATCGTGACTGTTAAAGACTTGAAGAGTGGTATTGGAAGTGGCGAGTGTTAGAGATCCAAGAGATTTCCAACATGATATTGAAATGACACATTTGGAATAGCCCTCATCAACTAGAGTGTGATGGATATTCTTCTAAAATATCCACAAGATGATCTTGAAATAAATCTGATGGGAAAAACAAGGAACATCTTTCTCGGCATTGAAAGCAATGAGACTAGAGTTGGATAAATCAACTCCACCGATGGTAGACAACAAGGCCTTGCATTTCTGAGGAAATATTTGCAAGACCTCCAAGGCAGACATGGCACAAGGAGCCTGAGAAATATCTTCAACAATGTTGTAATGTTGATCATCCGTGGTATAAGGGTTGTGTGTCATCCTATGGAGAACACCCTTGAGGGGGTGATAGATAGGTTCCAGAGGCTTATCAAAAGTAAGAGGCCTAGCGAAACTAGGTGGAGTTGTTGAGTCCTTAGAAATACAACTCGAAACAGGAAAATCATAGGATTTGGCTCACATAGTCACAATTACATATTCCTTGCACATGAAGATGAATGAACTATGAGGGGGATACGAGGAAGAGCCCTCTCATTTCACCCTTGCAGAGGTTGAGAGGGTTGAGCAACCATCTGTTGCTGAGATTATGTAAGGAATGATGAGTCAAAAATTAAGGTTGTTGAGTAGATGGTGGAGAAACAAGATTATGGACTTAATCCATTCGAGGACACTCATGAGTAATATGGTCACCTTGACAAATCTTACAAGGGAACTTGAATTTGCAGCGACATTCATTGGTGCCCCCTCCCTGACTCTGAGGATTGGGTTTAGACTCGGTTAGTCATGAGTAATTTTTGCTATTTTGTAGATGACTAAATGCTTGTCCTAGATTTCTAAAAACAAGATTCATGAATATTGTGAGTTTTAGAAATCTCATTGCCTTCATTATCCTTGGGATAATTTTTTCTTTTTTTCACTATTCTATCATGTCATGGTCAGCTTACCACTCCCAGAATACCCCTCATGGCCTCATGCCACTGATTTTCATCTTATTTTCCCACCTATGACAACAACACTCTATTTTTCCTTTACCTCACCCCTCCACTTGCCCACTAAGATTACCAAACAGCCTACTCTTTCCCATATTCACCAGATGCCTTATGCATTCATGGTCTCAAAACTATCTCTGTAGGCTCTTTAGATAAATCAAGTACATTGGATTTTGGATCTTCAATACATCAAATTATCAAAAACTCTGCTTTTCATACTTGAAGACCCCAAGCCAAGCTTTCAGTCAAAGACCAAGTCAAAGAGCCTCTCACTAGGTCATTAGGGTTTCATAGGTTGTAGGGTTGTTTTTGGTGTTCTAAATCACTATTTTTCATGTGCTAAGAAGCTTAATCAAATGAGAAAGGAGGTCAGCACATGATTGTCCAAGATAGATAAAAAAAAATTCTTCAAGGAAGACCTCCTTAATCAAGTACAAATTCTGCAAAAGACAACTGTTCATTTTGACATTTTTGCAGGAATTGGAAGGTGGCTATTAGCAGAAAAAATTAGGTAAGGTGAGAGACCTGCTCCTCATTAGAAGATATACACAATAAAATGGAAGAGGAAGCAGCCTATGTTCAAGAAAATCATGGTTTCTAGGCACTGATTGGGCCAGTAGTATGCCAAGAAAAAACAATGCAGAAAATCACAAGGATAGAGGCACACTAGCACAACCAAGCATGAATTGAAGATTTTTAGAAGTTATAAATGAAGAAGGGAAAAAGGTGAGGTGAACTAAACAGAAATTAATGAAATTGAAAGGGCTATAGATAACTTATAAGATAACACTAATGATTTTTCTCTAACATCCCTAAAACCTAAGGTTTTGGAAAGATAGGCAAAGAAGGTGAAATGAAGATAATGAGCCTCCATGATGACAACAGAAAGAGAGTTTGAATAGGCTCTTGAAGGTGACTTCTAGGGTTTTCCAAGGTAAAGTTTTTCACTACCTCAAAGGGAAAGCATGAAAGAGTATCAGTATAAGGAAGTTCAAGCCTTCATTTTCAATCATTTTCCCGCAAATGATCATAAGAATCAAAGCATAGGGTTGAGGTTCAAGATGGAAGACAAACTGATCATAAGGTTGCTACTTTTATGAAGCTGAATGTGTCAAACACCAAGAACATCAGAAAGAGCTAAATCATTATGTCATGGCACCTAAAACAAATCATAAGTGGCCAAATAGAGTTATCATACAGGATGGTGAAAGCAGTGATGCTTGTCAAAGATAGACTTGTCATGCCTGGAGGTAAATGAGAAAGATGAAAAACAAATTTTTCAGTCACCCATCAAGCCAAAGGAAATTTAATCTCCAAGGTAAGAACATAGAGGTTTTAAAGAGGAAGCCACCATGCAAGTGCTTAAGGTTGTTAAAAAGTTTTCAGCATGTCCCAAAGATCAAAGGGAAGAGATTCATTTCAAGGTTTTCATGACACTTATTGACTGAAAAGTGATTGAAAGACATAAACAAGCCAAAATACATCAAATCATTTAACTCAAACAAAGAAAAATAAGTGCTAAAGGCATCGATAGGCCAAAGGGAGTTAGAGTTCACCTTGTCAGCAACTAAAGAACAACAAAGAAAACACTTATAAGGAAATGGGACCATTTTTATGTTCTCAAGTCACCTGCAGTAAAGGTCAAAAATAATATCAGTGAAAAGTGACAAGAGACTAAAAAACAATAGAGAATTGGTTTACAAGGAATAAATGTATTTTCCTAATACTAAAAACTCAATTTGTTTTGATAATAATCACATTATCATGAACAAAGTCGATGTGTTTCGAACCAACCAGTGTGGTTCATCATCAGGACTAGGTGAGAGATCAGATTAGTCGTTGAGTTTAAATAGATGTAGGAAAGGCAAAGAAAACCATTAAAATAACAGCTAATTTGACTTTGAAATCCATAACAGTTAGTTCTATTAATTTAATAATTTAATTAAAAAATCGAAACAGCTAGTTTGAATATTGAAATTAATAGTTTAATTATATATAAAAATTATTTAGGTCAATTTAATAGTTTAATTATAAATAAAAATTATTTTATTTTTATTAATATCGTTAATTGATTATTCAAAATACAAAAATTATTTTATTATATATTATTTTATTGTAAAAAAAATAAAAAAAATAAAAAATAATATAAAAATAATATAAAAATAAAAATAAAAAATAGTTCTATTAATTTAATTATTTAATTAAAAATTGTAACGGCTAGTTTGAATATTAAAATTAATAGTTCAATTATAAATAAAAATTATTTAGGTCAATTTAATAGTTTAACTATATATAAAAAAAATTATTTTATTTTTATTAATATCGTTAATTGATTATTCAAAATACAAATATTATTTTATTATACTTATATATTATTATATTGTAATTTTATCTGAAATATATAAAAAAAAAAATTAAAAAATATAAAAATAAATAAAAAATAGTTCTATTAATTTAATTATTTAATTAAAAAATCATAATGGCTAGTTTGAATATTGAAATTAATAGTTTAATTATAAATAAAAATTATTTAGGTCAATTTAATAGTTTAATTATATATATAAAAAAATTATTTTATTTTTATTAATATCGTTAATTGATTATTCAAAATGCAAATATTATTTTATTATAATTATATATTATTATATTGTAATTCTCTATAATTTAATGATGGATCCACGAAGCCAAAAATCTGTTAGTCAATTTATTTTATCCTCGACTTCATTTATAAAAGAGTGAAAAGCATTCGAGAAATAAATTTAAGGTTTAGGCAGAATGCGAGCGATATTACGTTGAGTGAGGAGAGGGGTTGCGCTTATAGCACGGCACTACGCGTAGAGGAGAAATTGTAGTGTAAATTTACATTGTGTTGCGCTGAAGCGAACGCATTACGCTTACAAGTACGGTGCTACTGTTCACCCGAAGAGGATGGCAGGCATAAAAGACATGATATCACACTCAAGAGCTGGTGAGCTGCACAGAGGTAGTGTTGAACTTAAAGGGGACCGACATGCCCATTTATGCTCGTGTGCCCGGGGGAAGCGAAGCAGAGCCTACACAAATCATGCGGCGCTACGCCCGGGGAAACTAGTAGGCACACGCGCCCAGGGCAGGCACTGCGCTTAGACATGAAACCCTCCTTCCACCTGCAAAATTGCCAAAAACACGAGGGAGCCACCTCCAAGTTGCCTTCAAGAACCTGCAAACAAGTTAAAGGTTGGTAGATGTTTCTTTTCCTTTCCCTCCAAGTGATTTTGTTGATTTAATGCTTAAAGGAAATTGACTAAACCTTAGTGGCTATAAACCCTAACCCAAATCTCCATCACACTCACTATCTAGAGTTGTCCTTCACCGTCATTTCAGTTCACTCTTTCTACCTATTTTCACAAGCACACCTAAGTTTATCTAAATTCCATACCAATCAACATGTCAGAAGGATAAGGAAGTAAGAGCAGTGAAGGAGGTCAAGTGCCTATGAGGAAAAAGCACAAGGGTCGGAAGGTTAACAGATTTGAGCCCCAAGACATAGTGGAGATTACTTCCTCCCCCATTATTCTCACACGTTTTCAAAATTTAGGGTGCTTTCAATTTTTTGAAATGGTCAAACAAATGCACAGTCACCCTGAGCTCACTAGGTTGTTTGTCTTCAACCTACACAACAAATAGTCAAGCCTTGTAGGGATAGATTTTGAACTATAAGAAGATGCCATCTATAGTGCTACAAGTATACCTGATGTTGGTGAAAAGTGTTTCAAGAGAGAAAAGTTGGACATGAGCTATTATGAGCCATTTATCAAGCCTAGGTACAAAGAAGACTGCAAGACCATTTTCCCTTTCTCACACTTGCTGGAGAGGTATGCACCCTTAATGAAGTTTATCATGAAGTACTTTACCTGTGAGGGAAGGTATTCTAGAATCTACTCCCACCATGTTATACTGCTCATGCATTTCACTAGGGTCAAGATGCTTCATTCTCCCTACTACCTCTACATGAGTATTGAAAAGATGTCTTTTGTTGTCTGGATGGTGGTCGTACATTAGCTGGAGAAACAAGGCATACCTTGGGAGGCGTTCATAGCTCATGAAGTATTCACAAGCCCTCAACCCCATCATCAACCAAATCTACCCTCATCATCTCATCCTCCTCCCTCTACTCCTCCATCACCTCCTACTGACCATGCTTCATCTTCTACACAAGTATCCTCACCTCAAGAAAACCTCCCTTCCCCATGTTCTCCTAATGCATCAGATCAAGAAGGAAGTGGCAGTGAATAGTCAAGCCAAAATGAGGGTGAGGATGAGGATGATGATGAGTTAAGCCCACAAGAGGCAGAGAACATGGAAACAGAGGAGGGTGATGACAGTGTAGAAAATGAGGAAGTTTACAGTGAGAATGAATTGAGCATTGAAGAAGAGGATGCCAACAATAAAATAGAGGACATGGAGGTAGATGATAATGATAAAGAAGTAATTGATGAGGAAATCAGTAATCACCACTACAAAAGACCCTCTAGCGGATGTTTTTGAGGAACCACAAAGAAAAATACCCCACACATTCGTTTCTAGCGGAGGTTACTAGAGGAGGTTGGCGGGCGGAGGGTTTTGCGAATGTTTTCCAATCGATGTTCTTATTGTTACAACTCGCCCTGGTGCTCTCAAAAAAAGAACGCACCGGGACGGAAAAAATCATTGGCACACAGGACATCTTGCATTCCGTACACACATGCCTGGTGCGTCATAATATAATAGAGCGTCGGTGCCTCACAACTCGTCCGCGCCGGTGCATTATAAAACACAACGCCAACACCGAAACCACCTGGTGCAGTAGAAAGCAACCGCACCGATGCATCATAAAAAACGCGCCAAAACACAAACCGATCGGTGCGTTTGTACCAAACAGTACCAGTGTGCCCATAAACAATGCGCACCGGTAAAGGGTTAAACTAAAAAAATATTTACGACAAAGTTTATCCGATTATCACATTATCAATTCTTGGTGCATTCGATACCATAGAACGCCGAACATTGGCACACTGGACAGCGTGCGTGAAGTACACAAACCACCAGGGCGTCCAATTACTCTGATGCACCGGGGCGTCAATACTCTTCCGCGCCGATGGATCATAAAACACCACGCCAAAATAGGAACGAGCCTGTGTGTTTGTCTCTAATAGCACCAGTGCATCGGAAACCGCACACACTGAAATAGCGTTATATAAAAAAAAAATAAGGCCAAAAAACCAGTGCTTTGCGACTATTATGCACCGGTGCTTTACAATTACGCCGCCCCGGTGCATCATCAAATTTTCGTGCCGAAACTGAAACATCCTGGTGCGGTTTTGTTTACCAGCACCGATGCGCTTATAAAACCCTACGCACTGAAACAGGGTTAATTAAAAAAAAAATTACGGCCAAAAAACTTCATTATTCACTTTCTTCAGTACTCTAGAGCTCTCAAGCCCCGGTGTTATTTCCTTATTTCTGAGCCACCCTGATATCGGTGCTCTCATTGCACCCATTACACACACTGCTGCTCTGCATTTGCCACCAATCTCCAGCTTACATTTTGAAAAACAGTGGGCATATTTTATTTTCCAAATTTTACAGCCAATATGCCTCCTCAACGGCAAAATGTACATGTATTTTTCTAGTTTTTCTATAATTAAGCCTTTTAGCATATTAGAAATTGAAATAAACTTAAAAATAACCATTAAATAAAAAATAAAAAATAAAAATTGTCGCGCGGTGCGCTCGAGCAATTCAGTTCACATCAACGAGTGGGGCTACCTGTAAAATTTACAGGCAGCATTGCTACCGGTGCTAACGGTAACCACACTGTTTCCAAGGCGGTGCCGGAAGACGCCCCGATAAATTTTAAACTAAAAAATAAAAAATAAAAAGGACGGTGCGCTCATTTATCCAGGTGCACCGTTGACCCCGACAATCACAGTGCGGTGCGTTGACTGCATTTGCCGCCCTAGTTTATGTCAGTGCACCGCATTTTTCATTCCAAGAAGGTCAACGGTGCGGCCGGGTAAAAGACTGCACCGTCAACTATGTCATTGTCATGAACATGAAGTCAGTGCGATGACATGACTATACGCGCTGGGGCATATATTTCAGTCAGCGCATCGCTATTCTGAATTATGTACAGTCCACGATGCTTGAAAAATAGACATCGGCACCGACTCCGGTGCGGTCTGTTTCATTAGGGGCCCCGGGGATGATGAGCTAAAAGATTACACGCACCGAAACTGGTGCATGATTGTTTTTATGGAGCACCGACTTGTATGTTTGTTTTTTTGTCAAAAAAATTTATATATGTATATTTATAAATACATTTATGTTTTAATAAAAAAAAATTATTTAATATGGCAATGATTTAGAGAGAACAGAAGCAACAACAACAACAACAAGCATAATAATATGACATGATTCGCCAATGAGAGGCGAGAGAGAGGGAGAGAGATGGATGCCCTCGCCCTATTACTGCAGATACCCAGGAGATCCTTAAGCAGGTAGGCCTCCTCAAGTTCTATGAGGAGGCTATTTCCGGCCTAAAGGCCCATAGTGTGCTTTTGAGACATCTTATCGGCAGGTGGAATGCCCACCGACAGGATTTTCACGTTGGTCCTGACTAGTGGTACACACCCACTGAGGAGGACATTTATTTTATTACAGGACTATCGAGGAGAGGGGTGGATTTTCCCTCATTCCTAGACGTGCCAGCTGGTTGTGTAGCAGGGAGTCAGTTAGTTTACTCCTAGAGATACATTGGAGCACATGTACTGTCTCCTTCAGAGTTTCAGGTACCTGGAGGTCAGTTACGTATAGGTGCTTTTGGTAGATAGGACATGTAGTGCCTCTCTATTATCGCGTCGATCATTTCGCACAACACCAATGACGGGCAATGCATTAGTTGCTCGCTTTTATATTACGTTGATTCTTTAGTACAACAGCCATGACTTGTCAGGTGGTCTGCCATTTTTTTGCGACAGTTTTGTATGGCCTTAGATAGATGCCATGCTCATGCACAAGGGAGGGTCAACTTCCCTTTTTCTTCAGAGATGTTTTGTTTATTTTTTGAAAGGTTTCTAGAGATGAGACCTAGTTTTGTTCGACAGCCTCGTAGGCCGATGTTCGAGGCCCAGATGCGCATGTGGGGGTAGATGATGCCCAAGAGGGGAGACACTATGTTTCCAACAAGGATATCACATGATTTGCTGGACTTACTAGCCAGTGTTGGTGGGCTGCATCCCTTCATTATGGTCCCATGTCCTTATGCTGGACTAGATTGGAAAGGGTGTCCCAATATCCTCTTCACTCCTGATGAGCCACCAGATGATAGAGGTAATATTACTGTTTTATTTATATTTATTCTAACATGTTCTTTAACTTTTTATTATTAAATTGTGTAATGAAATTGTCTAATTATTATTGTGTACTTGGATATATTTTGCAGACATTGGCTCTTTTGATGGCGATGAGATGTCGGATCCACCACATGATCCAGGTGTCGATCCTGATGATTACGATCAAGATATGGCTGATGCGCCGGAGGATGAGGCTGGTGGCGCAGTAGAGAGACATGCTGATCCTACGCCTCATGGTGCACCAGTACCACCTTTTTCTAGGCGTGGTCGACCTGAGACAGATACCGGATGGAGTTGGGCAGCCAACTCTGTGGATTGATTTCAGATGTGGGCATCAGGCCTGCTCATTACAGAGAGATACATGGCGATGATAGACTGTTACGGATGTGGAGAGGCATGCTGCGTGACATGTACGACCTGATGTGGCATGTCGTAGGAGCTACGACATCTGTTATGCGATTGAGGAGGATTGTCTGTAGCTATAGGCGTAGTCAAGCTGCGGCACGTGATGGACAGTCCGCCAGCAGCGACTCAGATGCATCTCGTGATCGTTCACCTGGCGGCCCGTCTGATGATCAGCATGAGGCTCCATTGGCAGCATCTGACACTAGTCATCATGGAGATGAGGCTGGACCATCGGCCACGTCCAGTCAGTAGCTTGCAACATCCATCATGATTACTAGTCACGATCATCATGAGCAGGTTGGACCATCGACCGCCGAGGCTGTAGTACTATTGACTGAGCATGCCTCCACTACTACTGCGCCTCATATTGATCATGTTGTACTACCACTAGCGGATGCATCCATCAGTACTAGTGATCATCATGATCATGAGCAGGCTAGCCAACCATCGACTGTTGAGGCTGCACCCAACTTTACTGAGCAGGCCGCATCCACTTGTACTAGTGTTATTGATGTTGTTATACTGCCACCAGCGCCTTATCCATGACATTTATATTACATTTGTATATTTTTAACATTATTCAGTTATATAGATATATATATATATATGGTCCATGTATTTTATGTTCATGTTGCAGTTGTACTTAATTTTCATGTTGATGATCATCATGATGTGGCGCATATTGTTAGTCATGTTAGATATGTTCATTTAATGTTTAGCTTGCAGATAGATGTTTATATGTGATAGGTGCATGAGTTATTTGACATTATATTGAGATGTATATTTGATGTTTGTGTTGTGATGATGTTAATAGATAATGTTAATTTGATGTTAATTGAATGTGTTTATTAGTCGAATATGATGTTTGTACGATGTTTATCATGATCGTGATGATGTTTATTAATTAATTTAATATTATTAAATGACCATGATATTTATTAAATATTATGTCGTGAATGTAATTGTAATTTAAATTTTAATTCTATGTAAAATTGTATTTGTATTTGTACTAATTGTAATTTTAAGTGTAATTGTATGTAAAATATTTATTAATGTAAAATTTTAATTTTAATTGTAATATTTAATTTATTCTGAAATGATTGTAATTGTATATATGAAAAATTGTAAAATTGTAATTCTAATTCTAATTGTATGTAAATTTCACAAATTGTAATTGTATTTGTAATTGTAATTTTAATTGAATTATATGTAAAATATTTGTAAAATTGTAATTGTAATTGTAAATGTAATTCTATGTAAAATTGTAAATGTAATTGTATTTGTAACTGTAATTTTAATTGAATTGTCTGTAAAATATTTGTAAAATTGTAATTGTAATTGTAATTATATATAAAATTTGTAAGGTAATTGTATGTAGAATTAAAATTGTAATTGTAATTTTAATTAATGTAATTGTATGTAAAATATTAATTTGTAAAATTTTAATTCTATTAATGTGAAAATTTTAATTGTATTAATGCGAAATGATTTTATTAAAATATTTAAATTTGTAAATTTGAAAATAATTGTAAAATAACAAATCTAGAATAATACGATTTTTTGTAACATAAAGTTTAGAAAATAATGAAAATAAATTCATGTACTTTATAATTATCATTATTTTATTATGATCTTACATATATAAAGTTTAGAAAATAATGAAAATAAATTCATGAACTTTATAATTATCATTATTTTATTATGATCTTACATACAAAAAAAAAAAAACTTTAAAAAGTCCGGTGCACTTATCATCCTAACAGGCCCCGGTGCGTCGTATTTAATACAACGCACCGGTGCGTCACATTTCCGTGCACCGGAAACGAATAAACGCAAATAAAAAAACACAAATCTATTTTGTTTAAGTTTTAAAAAGCAGCAATTTGAAAAATGGGTGGCAAAATATTTTTGAAAATCTAATTTGATAAAATAATTCTTTAAATACTAAACACTTATCATTATTTCACTATTTTTGCTAAAAATTTTCAGTTAGATTTTTGCAGGAGACAAACCTAGAGCAAGAGAGCATGAGGGCATTGTGGATGGAGAAATACATTCGAACATAAGTATTCAGACAATCAGAAACCAAAACTCTAGTGATTCAAGCCCTTTATCATAGAATTTCAAACCATTTCGTGATTAAATTTAATTCTTTTTTTTACTTTTTTCCTGCAGTTTTATCCATTTTTACCCTGAACCCTTCATTTTATTTTTTTTCCCTTTCTTCTCCCTATTTCTGTGATTTTAGAATTAGGGATTTTCATTTTAGATTGACATCCAACCCACAGGATGACTTGGATAGTCAAATCCCAATCCATTCGGCCATTGCGTGAATTTTTGAAAAAATGGATTTTTCTTTATCGGTGTGCCCTGCATACACCACCACACTGGTGCTCTATATTATCACAGTGCACCGCGCAAGTTCTGTGTCGTAAAAAATTGAAAACATTTTTTTAAATCCGTGCGCCAAATCTGAAATAGGGCACCGATGCTCTCTTTAACTAGGAAAGCATCGTACGGTGTATTACACCATTTTTGCGGTGTGTTTATAATACACCATGCACTGTTAGGTCTATTACAATGTTTTTGTAGTGTGTTTATAATACCGAATGCACCGTATGGTGTATTATACTTTTTTGCGGTGCGTTGTTAATATATCCACGCACCGGCGGCGGTGCGGATTTCATGAAAGGCGCACCAGTGTCTCGAGATTTATTTTTTACGTGAAAAGTTGAGAATTTATTTATAAATATATTAATGAATGATATGCTATAGGTTTCAGATTGATAAAGAAATGACTGACAAGATATCAAGTAACAAAAATACTGTTAACACATCAAGAAAAGCAAAAAAGGAAAGTTCTTTGTAAATTCTTTATAAAAAATATTATTTTTGAACTATATGTAACTTTAACTAATATGTATTTTTTACTGTGTATCATGCAGAGCCACAAAATGACGAAGCTCGATATGATTATTTTTGATCTATGACCAGAAAAGCGTAAAAGTTTAATGGAAAAATTTCAAAAAGATGAATCAGGTGAATGAAACAATACTATCGATCCAATATGAGTTTCTTTTTTTAATTATCATTAATAATATACTTAAAATTATTAGATAACATGTGTCAAATAGTCTACTAATTCACATGTATTTAATGTTCTACAGGGACCAAAAAATCAGAAAAGGAATGCTGTTCTAAGAAAAGAAAAAAAATAGAACATGCAAATGAAAATGAATTGCTCCTTGGCTCATCTGGAGTGGTGTTGGAAGTTAACGAAAGGGGGAAAAACTTTTACCAAAGTTTGAGGGATCTAGTGGAATGAATACAACAACGTGCTTCAAATGTAATATGTAATCATTGAATTTTTCGATCATTAGGTACAATAAATAAACAATTTAGCATTAAATATTAATTTTCAAGAATTTTCTTGCAAAAAAGAAAAGAAAATGGAACCCATTCAGCACATAAAACAAGACGACAAGGAAGAAAAGGGTTGATCTCTAAGTTTGTGAGTAATTGTTACTTCCTTATAACAACTTAACTAGATTTCATTTTTGTATTTTTTAAGTTGTTTTACAAAAATCATCATTGAATGTCTTCAAACAGGTGCTAACATACAAAGAAGAACCATCAGACGAATTGATTAAAATTGGGTTAAATATGGGTTGTGAGTATATGTTGGCATATCATAATTTAATTGTGGAATTTGTAAGCATCTATCGATCTTGTTTTAATTAGCTCCTTCTATAATTAATAGAACAAAAACATCTTTTATATTAAATATATGATTTGTTATGAGGTATAAAACTTGCAGGAAACAAAGTATGGAACTGCGCCAACAGATGAAATTTTGAAAGATGGCATGGTACATGGTTTTGAAAGAATGTGTATAGTTTATGAGTCAATTGTTGCTATGGTACATCATTTTTCTTTTCGATTTACATTGATGTATATTATTTAATATTGAAATTTTCATTATTCTCACCAATGTATATACACTCATTTTAGTTTATTTTTATGTTTGTAGATGGAAAGTGAAGAAGAAGAAAACAATCAACGCCATGAACACAACATTCCTGAAAATAATCCAAGTCATGGAAGTAGCTCTAGCAGTGACAACAGTTCAAGCGAAGAATGATGATCACTATGTAATTTGGATATCAAAGCAAGGCATTTTATTTTTTGAAATATGTCTGTGAAATCAGACATTTTGTTTAATGTAATGGACATAGTGTCCCAATTGAAAGACAAAGGGATATTGAATAATTGTCCCATTTTGTATGATAAAGACTGTCTTATTCATATATATATATATATAATCATAAAATATGTTTTAATTTATTCTATTGTGTTCTCCATTGTCGTTCTCAAATGCACTAATAAAAATTTAATTCATATGAATATTGTTATAAGATTATATATATGTGTTGACTTTTGATGAATAATGAATTTAAAAAAACCACAATAATTCTGATATGATATAACAAATTAATCCAAACAACACATTCAAATGCATTAATAAAAATGTAATTAATATGAATATTTTTATAAGATGTGTCGACTTTTGATGAATAATGAATTTAAAACAATCACAATAATTGGACTATTAGAGGTGGATGTTTCTAAAAAAGACAAAATGAAAACCAGTGCGTTTATGTGTCTATATGCACCGGTGCATTTATGATTCTATGGGCACCACACTAATACTGATTCCAGTTATAAATATCAGTGCGTTTATGTGATACTGTGCACCGGGTCGTTTATGTATCTATAAGCACCGGTGCATTTTTAGATGCCATGTGCACCCCACGAATACCGATACCAATTATAAATCTCGGTTCCTTTCTGTGATACGGAGCACCGGTGCCTCATAAAGATACACGCACCAGTGCGCTTATACGACCTATGGGCACTGCTCAAATCCCAAGACCAATTAGAATGGCCCTGTGCGTTGTATCACCAACACCAGACCCGGTGTTGTTGTTTTCCTTAACGGCCCGGTGCATTCTCCTTCGACCGACCCCGTGTGCTATCTACCGATACGCACCGGTGTGTTAAAACCCGATAAGAGCACCGATGAAAAAACATCCATAACAACCTTCGGTCGCCCATGTTTTTTAGTTGTGTTGAATTTTCGTTAAAAGCTCCGCCAAAACCTCTGTTACCAGAAACGGATGTGGTAGCATATGTTTTTTTGACAATTTTGGCCAATTTTATAACATTAAAAACCTCCTTTATAACCTCCGCTAGAGGGTCTTTTCCTTGTAATTACTTTTTTACATTGAAAATATTGAAGAAGAGAAGGAAGAGGACAACATGGGCATAGATGAGGCAAATAACCAAGAAGCGAGAAGATGATCCTAAAGAAAGAAGTGAAACTAAGAGCCCTAACAACGGTCAAAACAATGAGGCTCTTAATCTTGATAGAGATGAGGAAAAAGAGGTAGAGAGCAGCCCGGATGAAGAGGAAAACGGTGAGGAAAATGTAGATGTTGAAGGCAGCGGTGACAACCATGAAGCAAGCATCAGTGATGAACATGACATCAAGGAGGAAAAAAGTCATGACAGTCATGAAAATAGTCATAATAGTCATTGAAGACAGTGAAGAGGGTGATGATGAAAATGAAGATCAAAACAATGGTGAGGCAAGCAGCTTAAATGAAGAACAAAATAACATTGTAGAAATCAGTGAATAGGTTGAAAGTGAGGCTGATGTTGAAGGCAAAGAGGTAAGCAACAATAAGGTTAGTGAAGAGGAAAACATGGAAACAAATGAAGGCAGCCATGATCAAGACACTAAAATGACCACAATCACATGTCTTCCATTGACATATCAAATAGGACCAAGGCTTGTGATTGCTGCCTCTAAAAGGAAAGGGACCATGCCATCCACCTCAGATCAAAAGCTTGACAAGGGAAAAAAAAAGGTAAAGGAAGAAGAAGAAGAAGATCATGAGGTTGAGAGGGAGTTTTAAATCATTCAGGTAGATAGTGATAAGGATAATGAAGCAAGGATCTCAAACTTGCTCATCTAGAACAAAAATTCCCTAATTGAAGACCTCCAAGCAAATATAGATATGGCCAAAAGTGTGAATGATGCCCTTGAGATGGAGAACGACCAACTAGGGGAACAAATTGCAATTTATGAGGCTAGATCCATCAGGGCTCGGAAAGAAGCTCAAAGGGCATAGGTAAATCTAGAAGAGTTCATGGGAACCTATGAGGGGAGTGAGGATGAAAAAGGACAGTCTAGGAGGAAAGCAAGAACCATGGATTTGAAGAAGGCATTGGCAAAGGAAAGAGAACAAGAATCAACCTTAGCAGAATAGCTCCCTCTAGATGAGATGTTGGCCATGGAGATAGCACATGATCGGGAGCCTTGGTTGGAAAGAGCCAAAATACACTTGGAGGCTAAATTGGAGAAAGCTATCAAGGATCTTGATCTCCAAAGGAAGATGATCAATCATTATGCCTGAAGAAACCAAGTTGCAAGGGCTAAACTCAAAAAGGCCCAAACCAAGATCCAAGCACTGAAAGAGGCAAAAGGCCAATATAACCTTGGAATATTAGCACAAGCTTCTCTACAGGTCTCCCAAACCCCATGTGGAACACATCCACAAAATTTGGGAGAATTTTAGCAAATTTTGGTTTTTTGTGAATTTGGAGGCCTCTAAGCGCAACACCCCTGGCGCTACGCTTTCATATCAAGCATCTTCAAAGGGATAACTTTGCATTTTTTGAATCCTCATGTCTATTACAATATTCTCACCAAATTTTAGATCATTTGGAGCATTTTTGACCCCTCAAAAGGCCAAAAACCACTTCATTTTTCACCTTTCTACCTCATTTTCAGGCTTGGCAATGTGCCTAGAGCCGTCTTGGGAATTTTTCATTTTGGATAGGTAGTGGAGCTCAATCAATAAACCAAGAGTAGATTTGGAATTTAGACTCAACAAGCTTTCCAACGGGCCATCACAGAGAAAATTCTGGCATCGGGAAGGTCACCAAAACTTGGCTGCAAGTGGACCCATTTTTTGCCTATGAGGGTGTTGTGCTTTCAGACATCACTGTGCGTTTTTTGCCAAAAGTCAACAAAATAGACTCATTAATTGAAAAATGATATTTTAATGTTTTTTGAGACAAATCAATCCAAAATTAGGTGCTAGGAGTTATTTTGGCATTTATTTCATGAGATATTTTGTGCCTTGGGCCTTGCATGGTCTCTTGGGCATAAATGACATTTATGGATGATTTTGACATTTTCAAACCCTAAATAGGGGTTTTTCCCTCATTTTATAGATAAATAGAGCATGAGGGCCTTATTGTAAAAGGTTGGCATTTGATGACTCTAGAGAGTAATATATGGTTTTTTGGAGATTGAAGAGGAAATTGGTGTTGTTGAGCTTGTGAATGGCTTGCTTTGATTATTGATGGAGAAGGCTTGCTTGTAGGATCCATGAGCTTGGTTAATGGTGATGTGCTTTTATTTATTTCATGTTTTCTTATGTATCATTGTGTTTCATGCTTCTAAATTGCAGTAGGAAAAAGGTTTTAGACTAAGAAATGTCCTTCAAAGGCACCTTAGCTCTGTTTTTTCTTCACTGCCTCTATGTTTTCCTCAGCTAGGTCAGTTTAGAGAATCCTTATTTGCTTTCTAGACCCACCCAAGATTGTTTATCTCATGAATGGTTCAATACAATAGATATCATAGATATTTTATGGTAAGCCCTGCTTGTTTGATATCACTAAAACACTGTTCTTTAGGTCTCTCTTGGAAGTACCATTGAATAGGCCTGCTAAAGAGGCTATGTTTTGATCATACCCTTTATCCATGCTTGAAGATTTGTTTCAAAGATATATATGGCTATGATTAAAGATGTTTAGGATTTCCCTCTTCTTTTATTAAAGCTATTTGTTTATCTTAAATGTTTTCTAACCTTGAAGGTGAAATCACTAGAAGTTAAATGAGTTTCTCGCCTTCTATATTTCATTGGATTGTTTGTTTGAAATGCTTATTTGGTTAAGTGGAATCAAAGAGTTATTGATTTGCTCTGTCTATTGATTACTTCTTTATGCTAAATAGTGTTGAAGTCCCTTCTTGTTTTAATTATTTGACAAAGGATTCTTGATTTCCCTTTGCCCTACTTTGTTCACAAACTTGATGTTCATTTCATTTCACACAAACATTGAAAATCCATTTTCCCATGCTAGATTTTACCTGTGATGCTCCCTGATTCATTGTTGAACTTCCCATGACTTTTTATAGACTCCATATCCCAATGACTTGACTTTTCCCTCACTCCATCTATTCTACTTGACCATCTCACCCAACCAAAACAAACAAACAAACCCTACACTTAACAACTAGCCTAAATCAAACCCTAAAAGAAAACAAGTTCACATCCTTTGCACAAAATAGAGAGATACCTCTTTGAGTCCAGGAAGGCTAGGTCCTAGGACTCCAAAGAATGGTCTGATGCTACCATGTGCATTTGGTCTTACCAATCTATCAAGTCATGGGACAGTAACATAATCGCGATCACAGTGGGACATTCTGAGTATATAACCATATAAGTATTCCTTAGGACTTTAGAAACACTTGTTACATAACATCTATTGATTTATCACCAACTCATAGCCTAATACAATTGGAAATCAAGGTGAGAGGCTTTCTAATATTAGTGACAATATAAACACTCCTTAGAAATTTAAAGACCCTTATCAAATCATAGAGAACTCAAATTGTTAGCCAAATAGTAGAATCTAATTGTTTCACCATCCTAGCAAAATGATGAATCAACTAAATAACACTCATAGAAACCTTAGGGCTACATAAAGGAACTCATAAAACCCCAAAAACATCCCTAGATTGGTTTTAATCAGTTATTGGTGGTGGACCATACATACATATCCTCAAAACAACTAAAAACATCCACTTGGTGACTCCACTAGCCTCCAGTAGGTCTATTACTTCACTAGTTCTCATTAGACTTCCCTAGGATTGTGTCAAATCAGCCCTGAGAAGTTTAGAGGCCTAGTCACACACTGTGTGAGTTTAGAAAACACTAAGAGAGGTCAGCCTTCCAAAAATAAACCTAAACTTTCAGCCTCTCTACATTTTGAGTTTGAAATCTAGCTTCATAAAGGATCAATACCAGATCTCATCTGGACCCAAACCCTCCTACTATAGTTGATGACTCAGAAAAGATTTTGTGGCAAGCTTCTAAAACTGAAATTTCAACTAATTTCAGGACCATTCATAGAGAAATTTCTGTCCATGAACATCTTATAGCCTTGCAAGATCCCCAGTTTGACTGCACCATACAAGAAACCTTTTCAGAACCAAGTCACAAAGTGGGATTGACCAGACTGACCCTGAGCTCATATATTTGCAGCAGAGTTCTAGTAGAGAATCCTCTCCTTCCACTCCTCCTGACTTTCAGATTATCCATCACTTTAGCTCTTTTCATCCCAAGTCTGCTCAGAATCAGTTTGCTAGTCCAATTACGCCCACCACCCCCATCCACACATCCACTGTGTAAAACCCTCCACTTCATCCTCCACCTCCTCTCACAAACCCTCCCCTTGTAAATCCTCCTTGGATTCCATTAGCTCCATCACAGCAGCATGGTATGCCCCCCTAGTGCTACCACAACCTCTGGTGCATTTACCAAATGAATACCAATCCAGAATTCCCCACTTTACCAGAGCTGAATCTACCACTACCCAACAACATGTAGATAGGATGACTAATGCCTTTAACTACATGGAATTAGAAGAGGAGACCATAAAAATGAGAATCTTTGCCCAAATCTTAGGAGGAGAAGCCAAAAAATGGTTCAAGAGATTGACTCCTAATAGTATACATAATCTCCCTTCCCTTTACCAGGCATTAATAAACAAGTGGGAAAGTAAGAAAAGCCCTCTCCAAATCCTTTAAGAATATAAAAATATCAAAAGAAATGTTGAGGAAAGTGTCCAAGACTATTGCACTAGGTTAAATAGTGTGTACAATGCTCTCCCACCTCACATGAAACCCCCACAAGGCCTAGCACTAGTGAAATTTCCAGAAGGCTTTGATCGAGACATGACATACCAATTAAGAGAGAGAGACCCCTTAAATTTAGAATAAATTCAAAGGGGAGCTATTAGTGCAGAAGCCAACCTCATTGAAAAGAGGGCTAGTATGAGATCAGAAAAGAGAGTAACCTACAAAGATGAAACCATGCCCTCAACCTCCTCATCTGATGCCAAGATTGACAGCCTAGTTAGAAAAATTGAGAGAATGATGGAGAGGATAAGCCTAAATGAAAGAACACCTCCTAGGGAAAACCAAGAAAATCCCGAAAACAAAAATAGGAATCCAAACTTCAGAAGAGACCCTCCCCAGAATAGACTAAGAGACAATGATCAAAAAATTAGGCCTCCTTTCCGAGACAATTATGTAGATGAAGAGGGAAGAGAGACTGGAGAACCTGAAGAAAACCATGTAAACTTGATAGGTTTTGATAATGAGGGTGATGTTTTTCTCACTGAAGAAGAACAATGCTTCTTTTCCTCAGATCAGATTGAAACAAACCATAAGGATTCTAAAGACTACCAATTGGGATTTGAAAATGCCATAATGGAGGTCCATAGGTAATATTACCTCAAGAGAAAAAAGAAACAAGAAACCTCCAAGAGAAACCAAACAGACATTGTTGTTAGGAAAACCACTGAAAATACTCCTAAGAGGACAACAGACAATACCATCACCATGGCTAAGAAAACTGATACAAACAAAGAAAAAACTAGCCAACATAGTGGTGACCCAAGCTGTCCTAGTGCACCTACTAGTGGCCCTAAGAAAACTCTTTTGTCTAAAGTCCCAATTCAGAATCAACAAACTAAACTTGTAGAAAAAATTGTGGTTGATAAAACTGATGTAAATATGCCCAAAACACAAGTACCTTTCAGTTTTGAAGGAGAAATTTCCAAAATCAAGATAGCCTTACCTCTCACTGAACTGATTACCCAAGATATGTACAAGTCCCATGTTTTAAAAGTTTTGAACATAGGAAATGATACCGACACTCTACACTTGATTGATGGCAAACCAGAGTTGTTTTTTGGACTTGAGGTAGAGGGAAAATACCAAGAATGAGTTATTCCCCCTTTCTATGTTAGCCTAAACATACATGACAAAATCTTACATAATGCCATGCTAGACTTTGGTGCCTCTCACAACCTCATGCCAAAGGTAGTGATGGAGAGATTAGGCCTATAAATAACCAAAACTTACAAAGACCTGTATTCCTTTTATTCAAGAAGAGTCAAGTCTTTGGGTCTAATCAAGGATCTATGTGTCAATCTAGCACAAATTCCTACTAAGGATCTGCTCATGGACATAGTAGTGTTTGACATTCCCCCCAAGTATGGCATGCTTTTATCTAGATCCTGGGGAGCCAAACTTCAGGGGAACCTTCAACTAGACATGCCATATTCTACCATACATGTTTTTAACCAAAAAAGGAGATTATACTGAGAAACACACATGAAGTTTATGGTTAGCAACCAAGAAAGGCCAAACAACACACCTCTTTATTCCATTCATTCAGATCTTGACTCAGTCATTTTGTGTAATGAAGAAGACCTTGGTGAGTAGGTAAATGACATTGAGACAGATCTAGACATACCACAACAGTCAAACCAGGAAATGCAGGAAGAACTCAACAGCCAAAACTCTAGCATCCCAGAACAACAACATCATGGCAAAGCTAAACTTAATTTTCCGCAAACTGAAGATAAAATTGCAAAACTAAAACTAAGTTTAGAATTTGAACAGGGTTGCTCAAATGAAGGAAAAACATCCAAAATAGAACCATTCCCTTCTGTCAACATAAAAATGTTGGAAAACTTTCATATAGCAAGACCTTCTAGGAAAGTGGATCAAAAGAAACTTAAGGTCTTTCCATACAAATATAATTCATCACTAAAAGGTTCTGTCACTTTGGAAGAGTTGTTGGATCCCAAGAAAGGTGTTAAGGAGCCTAAAGTGGTACCTACTGAAGCTGACATAGAAGAATACAACATAGGCAACCTAGAAAAACCCAAAATTATCAGGTTATACAAGACCTTGTCACCACACACAAAACATAAATACATAAGACTATGCAAAGAGTTGGAAGATGCTTTTACATATGGTGATGAGAGCTTAATGCCTTGTGACACAAACATTTTTCAAAATAAGATCCCTTTCAAGAAAAACCAAACATCTTTGGAATAGATTGTGTCACTAGGAAAGAAAGAAAAAGGGTATAGGCTATGCTTAGATTTTAGAAACCTAGATCAAACCACCCTAAAGGAAAAATACCCTCTTCCTAAGATAAATCATATACTACAAGGGGTAGAAATTTCTAACAAGATGTCATTGTTTAATAGTGTTTCAGATTACAATCAGGTGATAATACTTCCAACTGATCGGCATAAAGCCACTTTCAAAGCACCTTGGGGCATCTACATGCATGATCAAATGCCTTTTGGGTTAAGGAGTACAATAGCTTCTTTCCAAAGGGCCATGGCTCCTGATTTGAGTTACTTCACCATGATATAAATTGATTACATCCTTGTTTTCTTTAAAACTAAAGAGGAATACCTTTTTCACCTGAGAAAGATATTTAACTAAAACAAAGTTCGGGAGTAAGAATAAATGAGAAGGTACAAAGGAAAGCATGACAAGTTTCATAATTTTTGGACACATCATTCCATCATCCATTAGGGATAACAATGCTTTCTTTTTACAAAAGCTGGATGAGAAAGAATTATTTGGGGACACTGTCAATGACAGGGTACCCAAGCACTATTACTGTTAGAACCCCTAGTTTGAAACCTTCATTCATTGTACATAACATTTCATGAAGAAAATTAGTAAAAACACAAAAACATAGAAAGAAGGAAAAAGAGGGCAGATTTAAAGAAGAGGTACAGCCCCATACCCAAAAAATAGTAATTTTGAAAGTGTGCAAGCCCAAATGCCACTACTTGTTCAAAAGGAGTCTTGTTCAGTCATCTAGCCTAATCAAGGTTGAACATGTTTTCAATTTATTTATGATAGGCTAGTGAAATATAACTTGTCAAAACATCTAAACTTGACTTATCAGTAGGAATATATTAGGAAGAAAAGATATTGGTTCTCCATGCGCAAATCTGAACCAAAGAGAAAGATGGTGAGGATTAACAAATGATCAATCATAGCCCTCGTGATTTCTAGTTTTGTTTGTACAAAAATAATGTCTGTGTGCAGCTTCTTCTAATGCCACAGCCCATGGTGAATTATATTGCTTAATCCTGGTTCAAATCATGTTTTCAATTTCATGTCAATAGCTTAGAGAATGAAGTCTATCATACAGGTTAATCTTGACATTCAAATAGTCTAGGTAGAGAATAAAAAGAGTTCACTAGCATAATATGAACCCTTGGAAGCAATAAGGGTACAAGAATGTCAAGGGTTTGCTAGTTTAAGTGCACCCAAGGAAGAAAAAATGCTAGAAAAAGCAGGATGGGTAGGTAGAGATGAGTTTGAAGAAATCATGTTTTTCAGATTCTTGAGATCATAACTTCAAAGAGAAACATTAGCAAATGAAAGAAGAAAAATCTGCCCAATGGATGAGGCACTGGTCTTCATAAACTCAGAGATTTGATATCTGAAGTTCTGGACACCTCCTGAAAGGGAGCCGCCCTCCCCAAGTGGAGCCACTGTTAGTCATCAGTAATTTTTTCTATTTTGTAGATGACTAAATGCTTGTCCTAGATTTATAAAAACAAGATTCATGAATATTGTGAGTTTTAGAAATCTCATTGCCTTCATTATCCTTAGGATATTTTTTTCTTTTTTCACTATTCTATCATGTCATGGTCAGCTTACCACTCCCATAATACCCTTCATGGCCTCATGCCACTCATTTTCATCCAATTTTCCCACTTATGACAACAACACTCTATTTTGCGTTTACCTCACCCCTCCACTTGCCCACTAAGATTACCAAACAACCTACTCTTTCCCATATTCACTAGATGCCTTAAGCATTGATGGTCTCAAAACTATCTCTGTAGGCTCTTTAGATAAATCAAGTACATTGGATTTGGATCTTCAATACATCAAATTATCAAAAACTCTATTTTTCATGCGATTATAGGGTAAATGCTTGGGTTGTTGGTAGTTGAAATATCCCTCTCGGGATTTTCCACGATTAGAAATGGAACAATAATAATGTTGTATAGTTCACAAAGAAGGCACATGTTCATAGCTAATTTAAAACAACTTGATAGAATAAGATGGAAGATTACCTCTTTAATGATCTTGATGTCTTTTTGGAAGCGTTGAAGAGTGAAGCGGGAGCTCCTTCTTCTGACTCCAAATCTCGACTCTGCAATCAGTCAAAGCACCCGTGTAATCTCTACCATAACATACATTTCCTATCAATTAAGTCAATATATAATAAAAATTTAAACTATGCACATCTAAGCCATTCATCTCATTCTATATAAGTGATTAAATAACAATGACAATATCAATGCATAAAATGGACAAAACAGATATAGTTCCATTGATTTATAAAAAGGAGGATTACAATCGTTGGTTGTACCAAGCCCTCCTCAGCCTTCCAATCTCTCTATCTCTAAAAGTGATGATGTCTTGATCAAAAATTTCTCAATGAACCTCTTTGACATTTGAAATTCACTCTACAACAATGATCTCTACTTCACAAGTATTCAAAAACTTTGACAATCCTTCGACCTTGAACCAAGAGCCTTCAACTCCATTTTATAGGAGATGGAGAGAGCAATCATTGCCCTTCTCTTTCCACCAGTTTTGAATAGAAAAAACTAAGATTTTTCCTCAACTTCCATGCTTTTTCCTTCCTTGAGAGTTCAGTTGTTTATGGCAAGGCCCAATAAGAGATTAGTGCTTTGCAGTTTCCTTTTTGTACTGACTCTCTTGTGAGAAAAAGCTGGAAATTCAAATCATTCTCTGTGGGTTTTTCCCGTTCCAAACTCAAAACATGGGTAAAACTACCCTCTAGTGTAAAAATATCATTTCCCTAGCCACTAACGTGGCCCATTCACTGATCAGGTGCGTTATAACGCTCTTGTGTTGTTAGAATGAGGCGTTGCCTTGGCAGAAATAGGTTTAGTTTAGGTCTTTGTATTCCTTCCATATTTATCTTCTCCTCTGAGCTGATGAGGAAGTATTTTGACCTGTAACAGATGCCCCCTAAAGTGTGAGGTCAGAGACGAAGATGATGGCCGAAATAATTTATAATGTGTGTAGTAGAGATAAAGAGATTGAAAGACTGAGGAAAACCTGAAACAACAACATATGTCAGAAAATATAGTATTTGCCTTGAGTCGGGCATTCCCATGCTCAGTAGCTTAAACAACATGATTTCTCTAGAATAGAGATATGAAGAATCTGTCCACCGATAAGCACAATGTGGAAGTGTCTATCATAACAGGATCAGGCTGAAGAAGTTGTCTCCATAAACAATATCGCAACTTGGGGAAGGAAACACAACTTTAATGATGTAGCCTTTGCCCCAAGGTCTTGACCGCCGATTCACTTAAATTGCATATTTCTCAACATGTGAATGAAGGAGTTGTCGTCGAACATGTGAGAAATCGTCTGATTACCAGTCGATAATGAAAACTGTTAACAGACGCGAAGGTGGCCACCGATAATGATGATGGTCCCTAAGATGCACAGTACAATCTAGCGAGTGTGAATAAAAAGAGTTGAAGTCGAACACTCATAGAATCATTCGATCAGGAGCCAATGATGAAGACTCCTAATAAAACACAAGATTACCTGCCACTGATGTCTGCAAGTATCTGGGTACTGATGGGTTTCTGGATCAACTTCCTAGATAAGATGTTGAAGTCGATAAGAAGAGATTTGTTGAAAGGTAGGAACTGAGGCGTCTTGCATCAGTCAACACAAAATGAAAACAAAATGATTTTTTTTTTTTTTTTTATGGAGATAATGAAGAGCAAATGGGGATAACTAACGATAAATAATTTCTGGCATAATGAGCGGTTTGGTTGATAAGAGGAGCAGTAGATAGCGAGATCTGCTTGAACAATAGAAGGCACTGTAACAGGGTACTAGGCAGCTGAGGCTTAATGAACACCAAAGAGTGTGTTAGGATTTTACCGGTGTAGGGACACTGGGAGATGAAGGCGAATACTCATAGATGGTAGTGTTCGCCTAACTGCAAAATATTTTTCTGGGAAGTGCCATGTTCAAGATTTTTGCTGCCAAATTGACCTTTCTGAAATGTAACAGAGGTAGTATCCATTTTGTCCAAATTTTTCCTTGTTTGATTAATTTTAATGAGTCTAGACGAGTAAACTCGGTGAATTTTTCATATTTAGAGAGTCTAAAAAATATCATAAAAGACAACTCCATGCCCCGTCTGATTAGGTTTAACGAGTCCAGACGAGTAAACTCGGTGAATTTTTTATGTTTAGAGAGTCTGAAAAATGTCGTAAAAGACAACTCCATTGGGGTACCTTTGTCATGTCTTGATAACCGGGCACAAAAAAGGGAGAATAGTAAGCCCAAAACAGTTCATTTTCCGTGAGTTAGTCCATCGAAGCTGGAAAAGTGATAAATCTATGTTCGATGGACATCTACCTCATTTTGTTATGAGTACAAGGAGATGGAGTAAACTCAGTACTCTTAGTGAAATTTTAACGAGTCCAACAAAGAAAAAATCGGCGCTCTCTATGAAATTTTAACGAGTCACGCAGAGAAAACTCAGTTACTTTTTCTATTTGAAGAGCTTTGAAAAAGAGGAAAATAATGGCTCCTTACTCTCTGTCGTGGTATTTTAGCAAGCCCGACAAAGGAAACTCGGGGTTTTTTCAGTTTTATGAGTTAGAAAAAGGTCCCTAAAAAGAAAGCTCAGTGCTTCTTCATATCAGTTTTAATGAGTCTAAGAAGAGAACTCCAGGTTTTTCGAATTAACGAGCAAGAAAAATACCATAAAAAGAATGCTCGGAATCGACTTCATATAAGTTTAACGAGTCCGAAGAAGGGAACTCAAGGTTTTTCAGATGAGCAAGAAAAATACCATAAAAAGAATGCTCGGTAAAAAGGGTCAAAACATGTGTATGTCTACATATAAATCTTGATCACTCATCAGAACATCAGTAACAAATCTCAATAGTTGCGACACATATGCAGCAAGAATTCAGGAATTTTTGCCGACTAGCTAAGAGAGTCATGCCCCAGAAATGGCTATAAGAAGGTCATAAGACTTTCATTTTCAATGTTTTGAGTGTTGTGAAGGAGCTCTGGGGTGAAAAAGGGTGAAAGCTTCAGCTAATGATTGCGGTCAATCCAGGCAACGGTTTTCCTTCCCGCGAGATCCAGGTAAGAGCTAGAACCTACTGCTATCATTTAATTGTATTTTTGTGAAGTTCTCCTGGTTCAAAATGGGAAATTTGGTAGGCCCTAAAAGATATTAGCGGTTAACATGGGCCAGCAGTGCTGGAGCCACGTTAAGCACACTTCTCGTGAGGGAAGGGCGTGCTAGCGCACTCTTTTTTGCATTATAGCTAGCGTTAGGCGCAACACATTTTTTAGGAACTCATTTATAAACGTTTTGAAGTGGTCCAAACAATTTATAATCGGTTGAAAATGTTGCATTTGCAGGTGTTCAGCTATTAATCATGAGTATCTGGCGAGAGAGAGAACATGAACAAGAAGAAAGAGATATGATTACTGATGCTGCAAGCTTGATGGCTCTCCGCAGATGCGGTTTTCTAAAATACGCACATTTAGAACTGATGAGGGGTCAAGAGGACCTCCTAAGGTGGCTGATTCAGCAATGGGACGAGCGTCACCATGTATTTTGGATTGGGGGCAATGAGCTCTCAATTGAGAAAGACAATGTTTACTTTTTGACTGGCCTGTCATGTCGTGGACCGAGGCCCAACTTGATGGGTTCCAGAGCGGATTCGCATTCCACTGCTGATCTTATTCTTGCTCATTGCATACGCAACACAGAGGCTGTGAGCAACTAGGTACCTAATTCACGGGTAGCTTTGAGACCACTGAGGTCTATATTATGGATGATTGTTATCTTGGTAGGTGCCAAGAGTCAGCATGTGGCCACCAAGGCCCAGATGCTACTAGCCTTGGATTGTATGCAGCCTCAGGTGTTTGACTGGTGTGATGGAGTTGTCCGTCGGGTCCGAGCAGAGCTCAAAGCATGCAAGACTTGTACCCAGAGAGATTTTGGGTACGGTACATTGATCATTTCTTTCCTACTGGAGCGGGTACCATTGATGAGGCCTAGGATCATTACAGCACCATTGGGCCCACGTGAGTCGAGGCAGGCTCGATGGGCAGCTTTGCTTCCGTGGACTGGAGAGGGTCCCATTCACCACTATTTTGATGATGTATTTTTTGATTGGCTGAACTCCCAGATTATTATGATTGAGGATTATCCCTATGCAGGGATGAACTTCACAGGTGATCCAGAGTTAGCGCTGCCCCCTGGAACCCAGTGGGGACTCGATGGTAAGAAGGAAATGATCAATGTATTCCAGGAAGTACTTTGTTTTTGTATTTTGAATGTTTATGAATTTTTTTTGTTGAAATAGGGTGAAAATTATGTTTTGGCATGAAGCTTTGCTTGCTTGACATAGATGTGGCACCTATCTGCCCATTTGGGGTCCCTCGCTATGCACAGCGAGGATTGTAGCTACCTGGGGCTGGAGCACTAGCTGAGGATGTGGAAGCTGCCAAGGATGCTGATGCCCAGAGTTTACATGAACTCTGCAGAAACCTGGAGGGTTTGAGTATGGGTATACCACCCCTTCCTATGCGGGAGGTTCCAATTCGTTTGCAGCGGCATATCGTAGGTGTGCCGGAGAGATACTTGGTGCCTCTGAGGAGGATAGCCAGAGAAGTTGTATGTTGGCATGATCATCAGGCCTAGCTGGTAGAGCAGATGTATAAGTGTCAGAACGTGGCTTAGTATAGCCAATTTTTTGTAAAAAACCCAAGTTTTGGAAGATTTTTTGACGTAACTATTGTACTGGACACGACATATATATATACATACTTTTTGGTGATTTTGTGTTTTTTAATTTTTTATGTATTTTCAATGGGATAAAAATATATCTACTCATGAGTAAATATTTTATAGCAAATGTGAAAAATGCCAATCTAACACATAGTTTGCCAAAGAATCGGCTAATGCATTAAATTATCTAGGAATGTGCTCAAATGTGATTGTTTGAAATTGACGTTTTAAAATTCGCACCTTTAAAAAATAACGTAACAAGACTGGATGATGGACACGGTAATGACTGTTTAACTACATAATGATGAGTTGGGAATCTAACATGACAACTAAATTGGAGATGTCACGAGATGCTACCTCCATGAGGAGTTGGATCACTGACATGTACACAGCAACATTATTGGTGGCACTATCTAGGAAGATTCCTCTAGAACCAAGAAGTTCTGACTCAAGAGTGTAGAGAACCCAAGCAGTTGAAGCAATGTGTCCAATGTGACGACTAGCACTGTCCGCATATCCGACGTATGATAAGGAGGATGATGACATCTGTGTGAAAGAAAAATATTGTACATGAGAAAAACACCTCAAAAACCAAAAAATATCCAGAGACATAAAAACAATAGGCAAAATTTATATACATAAAATTACAAAGCATATGCCTAGTGCGAAACTAGGCAAAATACTTCTTTAGATAGAGCCCGTTGCGGGGCTCCGTGAGTGGAATTCCATTACAGTCCTAAAGTTCGTAAACCCCTTTTGAGAGGAATTTAGTGACGATGTAAGGACCAAGCCATAATTGTTGGAGCGTTCATGCCCCCAAGAGGTCATGTTTCTGATCATAGAGTAGAACAAGATCACCCTCTTGGAAAGAACGAGGCTTGATAGATTTGTCATATTGAGCTTTGACTCGGTGCTAGTGAGCTTCGAGTGCTAGTGTAGCATCTCGACGAGTTTCTTCCAACTGATCGAGGGAGAGCAAGTGCTCTTCTGTGGCGGTGGTACCAGGAAGGAGTTCAACAGCGAGTTTGAGTGATGGAATTTCACACTCGATTGGAAGTACTACCTCCAGGCCGAATGCAAGTTGAAATGGCGTGAAGCCTGTGGTATTTTTGACTGACGTTTGGTATGCCCATAACGCGGAATGCAACTTCTGATGCCATGTGGTTTTATGGTTTCCGACCAGTCGACGAATCATGGTTTTGAGGATGCCATTTACGGCTTTGACTTGACCATTAGCTTGAGGATAGTAAGACGAAAATTGATCTTGACGAAAACCTAGCATGGATGTTAATTCGGTCATCATATGATTCTGAAAGTGGGATCCATGATCTATGACAATAGATAGGGGTACGCCGAACCGATAGATTACCTGATTGAACAGGAAGAGAGCGACGGTTTCACCATCGGCCTTAAAAGTAGGAATGGCTTCTGTCCATTTCGTAAAATAGTCGACCGCAACCACGATGTAGTTGTGTCCATTTTCCAAAGTGGGATTGCAGGTGACGAAGTCAATTCGCCATTTAGAGAAAGGACTAATGGAGATAACCGAATGAAGGGGGGCAGGATGAGCACACATTTTCTTTGTGAAAATTTGACATGGATGGCACTTCTGGACTGCTACAATGCAGTCTTTAAACAAAGTGGGCCAATAGTAACCTGCGCACAGGATTTTTTGGGCAGTAGCTATGCCCGAAAGATGACCACCAAATGCCCCTGTGTGGCAGTCATTCAAAACACATTCCGCTTCATTGAAAGTGAGACAATGTCAGAGAATAGTATCAATACCATGGCGATATAATGTTTCATTTAGCACAAGTTAGTGCTTTGCCTGGTGGCGAATACGACGACGGTCGTCGGACGTGAGAGTTGGGCAGAAGCGTTGGGTTTGTAGGTAGACCAAAATGTCTCCATACCATGGGTCCAAAGAATCGACCAAGTATACAGATTCATCAGGAAATGGATCATGAGCTACTTCTCCGAGGTCGATTATGGGAAGGTCCGATAATAATTCGGTGAAGACGAGGGATTTCTTTACTTTGGCAGCTGTGAAGACCAAATCAAATTGTTGGAGGATTATGATCCATTTGGAATATTTTCCTTCAATAATTTGTCGAGACAGGATGTGTTTCATGGGGTTCTCCAAAGCAATAATCGTAGTTTGTCACAACAATATATAGTGTCAGAGTCGGGTGATGGCAAAAACTACCGCCAGAGAAAGTTTCACCACATGTGAATAACGTAGTTTAGATCTGATTAGACCTTTGGACAAATAGTATATCACATGTTCACTGTCATCACTGTGAACTTGAACCAAAACCATTCCAAGTGAGGATGGTGAGGGTGCTAGGTAGAGGAGAAAGTCGCGTGAGTAGTCGGGGGCACTAAGGAGTGGGGCTGAAACAAGTGCATGTTTTAAAGCATCAAATGACCATTGAGCTTGGTCATCCCACAAGTATAGTGTTCCTTTCTTCAATAATCGCATAAATCCTTCTGTCATCTCGGCATAGTTAATGATGAATCGACGTAAAAACTTTGCCTTCCCTTGCAAATGTTGGAGTTGAAGGATGGATTGTGGTGCCGGAAATTCTACAATCGCCTTAACCTTATCGGTATCAACCCTAATCCCGTGCTTGGAGACAATGAAACCTAACAGATGCCCGGACTCGACCATAAATATGCACTTATGAGGATTCAGACGTATATTGTAGAATCTACACCTAAAAAAATTTCTTTCAGATGAGCAAGGTGATCAGGTCGTTTCTTGGAATGGGCCAGAAGGTCATCCAAGTAAGCCTGTACAATATGTCGAATGTCGTGAAAAGCGTAGTCCATAGCCCACTGAAAAATTTCTCTGGAATTCTTCAGACCGAATGGGAGTTTACGATATGCAAATGTGCCCCAAGGACAGATGAAAGTAGTTTTATGCTGGTCTTCTTTTTTAATTTCAATCTGGTTATAGCCTGAGAATCCATCCATGAAGGAAAAAGATTCGCATCTGGCACAATTTTTGAGAATCTGATCTATGAACGGCGTAGGATAATTGTCTTTGGGACAAGCGGTGTTCAGATCGCGATAGTCAACACAAACTCAAATGGTGCCTTGTTTTTTATCGACGGTAACCGGATTGGAAACCCATTCTGTCAAAGGAACGGGATAGATGAAACCAGCGTTTAAAAGTTTTTCTATCTCAATTTTTATGGCGGCTTCTTTGCGTGGGTGGACGGGTCTGAGTCGCTGCCGAATTGGTTTGGCATTGTCATAAATATTGATTTCGTGCTCGACTATAAATGGATCGATGTCATGCATTTCGTCGTAAGACCAAGCGAACACATCGCGAAATTCTTTGAAAAGGGATGTGAAGCATTCAATTTCCTCAGGATTGCAGTCTGCTCCAATCTGAATATTTTCCACGATACTCGTTTTGATCGTGATATCAATGAGCATTGTCTTAGAAAGATTACCCATGTTCCCTTCTGAATCGATAGTTTGAACAGTCGTGTAAGTGGAGGGAACCATCTCAGGTGGGTCAAAGGATGGGATTTCAGTTTTTATCACGTCTAAGTCTATCATCGAAGCGCGATGGTGAAACTCTCCCCAAGTTCATTCTTCTATAGACATGATCTCTCAAATAGCTTCGTCTATAGGCAAGACTTCGTTGAGGAGATCCTTAGAGAGAACTGTGATGGGTGGGAGGTTTGTACCTTTGGTCGAAACCATAGCAGTGGAGGGTTCAGATGTAATTTGGATGGCTTGGTAGGCCAACTCGGTTGGTGAGAGCGGCATCTGATCTCCGTAGGAATCAATGTCTGAAGGTGCCGGGAGGATCCATGGGTCGATAGAGCCATCAAAAGTGGTGGATATCATTGCAACCGTATTTGGGATCTCTGGCAGTGGGAGAGGAAAACAACCCAGTAGGGAAGATTCCTTCAGAAGACCGGTACCAATACTGACGTAAGAGCTAGAAAAGCCTCCTATTAGGGGTACAGTGCTACTTGGTAATGTAGAATAATTAGGGGTGCAGAAGGATAACTGATCCACTGTGACTATTTTCCCATCCAATGGAAATAGGACGAGTCGGAAGACCGAAGAAACAATGGCGGTCATCGCATAAGACCAACTGCGACCGAGCAATAGATTATAGTCGAGATGGCGTTCTACGACTTCAACGTCCACGATTACCATTTTACCACTCAGAGTGATGGAAAAGCTAGCAAGGTATCCTTTTGGGAGGAATGTGTGGCCATCGAAAGCTTTGAGGGAATTCGACGGCAGTGTTAAGGTAGGAGAACCTAAAGCGAGCTAGCAAGCTTGTGACATAACACAGGTCGAAGCACCTTCGTCTATGACAGTGCGATGGATTGGTCTCCTTTTTGACACAACCTGCACTTGGAATGTGAGTTGGTGCGAGAGGTGAGTCTGAGATTTTTCCATATCAAAGATAGCTAGCATGGAATCCTGGGGGTCTATTCCACCAATGGCCGAAAGCAGGGCTTTCTTTTGTGCTCGACAAGTTTGCAATACTTCGAGAGCAGACATAGCTAACGGTGCCTGCACCAAATCTTCTACAATGTTGTAGTTTTGGGCTGCACGTGCAGCGGTGTTATGAGTCGTGCGTTGAAGTGTCCCTTTGGGGGGACGAATTAGGGGGTCAGCAGTAGGCTTTTCGATATATAAATCGTTGGTCAGCGGTGGATTTGAACTAGTACCAGGTTCTTGAGTGTCTATGGTAGGATTTCCATAAAGATTGGCTCGTGTTTGAAGTTCAACACTCTCAATGCCATAAATGGTGGATGATCCTTCACCGGAAGGATGTGAACCACCATTTCCCCATTGCTGGGGTTGTGGCAGGTTGTCAACCATGTGTTGGTGTTGTTGCTGTTGATTAGGGAAAGGATTATGTAGAACGACAGGTGTTCACCCAGAATCATTGTTTGCGATAAAATCGGTGCATTCCTGTAGCTGAGGACATTTGTATGTCAAGTGGTCCTCTGCACAGATCTTGCAAGGAAATTTCATGGGTTTATCCTTTCCTTTGTCATTTTTGGCAGCATTTTTTTGATTAGGATTATTCTGATTGTCCAACTGCTCTTTCGAAGAAGATGTCTTTTTCTTGTTCTTCTTATTCTTTCCACTAGGTTTTTGTGAAGTTTACACAGAATTTACCTCAGCAGTAGGAAGAGTAGTCGTTTGGTTAGGGGTGGTGGCAGCCGAGGATGGTTGGGAGGTTTTCCCCCAAGACTGTTTTGTGGCTACACTAGATATTGTGCCAACGAGACCATCGGCATGAGCTCCAGTTTTCTGAGGAGATGGAGGATTTGGGTTACCAGGGGCATTGGGGAGTAAATAATATAGCATGCCAGATTGTGAATAGATTAAATCCAAATGTTGGGCATGACGAATTCATTGATCTTCTGTAATCGCACCAGAAAGGCCAATGTCTTTAGAGATGTGGGGTAAGAGAGACTTACAAAACCAATTAGCTAAGAGATGATCCGGGATCGGCGCTTTGAGTAGCCTCCTCCTATGTCTCCATTCATGAATGTGATCGGATATGTGGGTGGCGGTGTCTTGGCGCAGCGAGGTTAACAGTTCCGTTCCGGTTTCAAATCTGATTATTAATTGGAAATTCTTTAGAAACTCTGTCGCTAAAGTGCCAAAAGTGTTTATGGCGGCATGTGGAAATTAAATATACCACTTGGCGGCATTTCCTGTAAGGGTGCGGGGAAACAGTCGAAGCCGGATACTATCATCCACCATGGAATTAGATATAGACCATAAATGAAAGGTGGTGATGTGTGTGGCTGGGTCTTCCCCTTGTTTCCCATCGAACTTTGGGATGTCAGAAGGAATCTTGTGGAGTACTGGAGGCCAGAGCGGGTTGTGATTAATGGGGTCATTAGTTAGTTTATAGATGTCGGGGATGTCTAGAGCTGCCAAAAATGGCAATTGCGGGTTTTCCCCCGAATCTAACCAAGGAAGTATTGGTTGACTATGTGGACCATAGGGTCCACCCATCAATGTGTTACCAATAGGATAAGTAGGACTTTGATAAAAATTTCCTATAGGTGGAGGGGTAGGGATATATGGTTGCTGTCCATAGGGCATATTGTATTGCGGGGTGAACAGTTGGTTGCCCCCAGTGTAAAAGTGCCCTCCCATTCCAGATGGAGGTTGGGGTGGGTTAGTCCATATGGATGCAATAGAGCTTCCCAGAGGCATGCTACTACTTGCATAGTTCGGTAACAACATAGACCCTACATCGATATTTAAACCACTTAAGGGAACAATGTTAACAATAGGTTGTCCGGTTTGTCCTAACGATTGCAGGAGTAGTGAAATGTTCCCTGTTATCTGCGTGCTGGTAACACTGTCCCCTGCTATGGTGGCCAAGGGGTTTGAACTCATCAAAGGGTTCCAACCGAAAGGGTTGCTAAAAGGAACTGAAGTAGTCACACTCGTGGGAGGAGCAACCGTAGGTCCCAACGTGGTCACGGTAGGAGTAGATCCCGAAGGACTCGGCGAGTTACTTACAGTTGTGATGACCGTAGGGTTGGGATTAGGTATGTGTTGACTACTAGGGTTACCAAGTAATGGCATAGAACTGACAACTGGCGGGGAGGATGGCGGTGAACCTGGGATGGTTTCCATTGGCATCAACCCTGTGGATGCCGGTTGAGAAATGGATGTTTGTGCGACCGGAGACATGTCAGTGTGTGGTGGAATATGAACTATCATAGGCCCCAAAGGATCAGTGAGTGGAGGATTGTAATGAGGTACGACCCCTTCCGTGAAAGGGTCCTCTGGAAATTCCGTATGATATGAGGCTATGTGAAAATCAGGGTTTGTCAATAGAGACTGCTCTTCCGCGGAAGGCACGGGTTCACCAAGGTTTCGTTATTCCTCAAGAGTCAGAGGAGGTAGACCTTGCTGTCGTCGAGACATACAGTGGAGGTCAGATGACGCCATGGTGACCTGTTTAATTTTAACAAAAAATAAATTGTGATGTATTATAAAGTCTCAACGATAGTAACCACACACCTAAAAAAGAAAAAAGAAAAAAGGACTCTCTAAAATCAATTAGCAAGTAGCCAGAATAGGGTGCCCTGTCTGAGTACTACCGTTTTCTGGTGATGAAATCTAGTATCACATAGTATACAGAGAGGGTTGGTCAAAAGTACAGTTACGGTCACTCTAGAGCTTCGCCCGAACCTCAGACGATAGGTGTAAGCACTCTCGTGAAGACGAGTACCCTCCTAAAGACCGAAGACAGAGTGGGTTCGTCTGTTTCAGGTACCAGGACAGCCCGTCCCAGTCACCTTGTGTAAGTCCCTAAAATTATGGCCACTAAGGATACCTCAAATCACAGACATCATCAGGGGGGTCCACGATCAAGGACAGTGTGCTATATGGGCAGAATACCTAGATCCCCGATCTAGTTTCGACATCCCCGAAGGGAACCCCAATATATAACACACCCACAGGATGTAGTCGAAGGCGGGCTACCTTCTTGTGCACCCAAGTATTGTCTCGCGCTGAGCTCCGGTAAAGGAACGGTCCCGATAATATGAGTGCAGTAGGATTTCGCTCGTTAATGACTCTAGTTTCAAGTTTTGAGATCTTGGGTGATTTTCTCACTTTTCCTAACCCAAGATCCTAGCCTGAACTACTGTTGGTGTGAGCTCAAAAAGAGTAATGTGATTGATTTTATTATCGCTTGATTCTTAGTGTACTTGATTATTAGTCTTGCGGAGGGGGAGTGGACGTATGAAATGTAATGAGACTCTAACTCAAGAAACCATGCAAAATATGCTCTAAATATTCAATTCGATGAAGAGTATTTCTACAAGGAGAGGTTTCTTTTCAACATCCATGCACTAACATTCAAATAGCACAGTTCAACTTTAAAGATTCATACTTCTATCTACCTCATCTTAATAGTCTATGAACTGAAATTTTCAGAATTAATTCAGCTAGATGCAGAAAAACTAAAAAAAAAAAAAAATCTTCTCTAAAAATTAAATGCTTTTGACACTAGCTTTTCAAACAATAACAAAAAAATAGAAAGGCCATCTTAGTAAACAAGCACAGGGATTCAGTCAAGGAGAGATACTGATGGCCAAAAAACTTGGCAACCAAAACACAATCACAGCGGTGAAAAACAAGTTTTGGCTGAGTAACGCACTGTCTCTAAGTAAAGACAATGTTAATCCAGAGACTAACGCACTGTATTTAAGCAAAGCCCACGTTATAATGCACTGGAACACCAACAGAGGTAGCGTTAGCCAGGGTTAAGTTCTTCAGATGGTCAAACAGAAACATGATTGAACTCTGTGAGCTTTTGAAATGTCTACTGGGCATAAATACTGGTCAGAAGGGTTTGTGAACAAAGCAAAGAAGAAAGGGGGAAAGAGATAGTCCAAAAACTATGGGGTAACTCCCCAACGGAGTCGCCAATTCTACTATAGGGTAAAATTCTTGGGTTATTGGTTATTAAATATCCCTCTCAAGGCTTTCCAGTGCCCGAGGCAGACAGTAAGATTAGTTGTATAGTTCACAAAGATGGCACATACATGTTCATATTAACTTAAAAAAACTTGATGGAATAAGATGGAATATTACCTCTTTAATGATCTTGAAGTCTTTTGGAGAGCGCTGCGTAGCGAAGCATGGATTCTTCTTCACCGGCTCCAAATCTCGACCCTGTAACCAGTCAAAGCACCTGTGTAATCTCTACCACAACATGCATTTCCTATCAATTAAGTCAATATATAATAAACATTTAAACTACGCACATCTAAGACATTCATCTCATGCTATATAAGTGATTGAATAACAATGACAATATCAACGCATAGAATGGAAAAAATAGATATAGTTCTATTGATTTATAAAAAGGAGGATTACAACTGTCGGTTGTACCAAGCCCTCCTCAGCCTTCCAATATTTCTATATCTCAATGTGGTGATGTCTTGGTCAACAATTTCTCAATGAACCTCTTTGACTCTTGACCTTCACACTACAACAATAATGCTCTACTTCACAAGTATTCAAAACTTTGACAATCCTTTGACCTTGAACCAAGAGCCTTTAGCTCCATTTTATAGGAGATGGAGAGAGCAATCATTGCCCTTCTCTTTCCGCTAGTTCTGAATAGAAAAAACCAAGATGTTTCCTCAACTTCCATGCTTTTGCCTTCTTTGAGAGTTCAGTTGTTTTTGGCAAGGCCCAATAAGAGAATAGTGCTTTGCAGATTCCTTTTTGCACTGACTCTCTTGTGAGAAAAAGATGGAAATTAAAATCATTCTTCGCGGGTTTTTCCTGTTCTAAACTCAAAACACAGGTAACACTACCCTCTAGTGTAAACAGAGTGGTGCCCTAGCCACTAACGCGACCTATTCATTGATCAGGTGTGTTATAACCTTCTTGTGTTGTTATAGTGGGGCGTTACCTTGGCAGAAGTAGGTTTAGTTTAGGTCTTTGTATTCCTTCTATATTTATCTTCTCCTCTGAGATGATGAGGAGGTATTTTGACTGTAAAATAATTGAAGACCCAAGCCAAGCTTTCCTGTCTAAGACAGAATCGAGCCTCCCCACTAGGTCATTAGGGTTTTATAAGTTGTAGGGTTGTTTTAGTGTTCTAAATCACTATTTTTCATGTGCTGAGAAGCTTAATCAAATGAGAAAGGAGGTCAGCACATGATTGTCCAAGATAGAATAGTCTTGAGAAGACCTCCTTAATCAAGTACAAATTACGCAAAAGACAATTGTTCATTTTGACATTTAACTGCGGGAATGTCAAGGTGGCTATCGTGAGAAAAAATTAGGTAAGGTAAAGAACTGCTCACTCATTAGAAGATATACACAAGAGAAAATGGAAGAGAAATTAGCCTATGTTCGGAAAATCGGGTTTCTAGACAACGATTGGGCTAGCGATATGTGACAAAGCCAATGCATAAAATCACAAGGATAGAGGCACACCATCACGACCCGAAAGTGAATTGAAGTTTTTAGAAGTTATAAATGAAGAAGGGAAAAAGGTGAAATTGAGCCCGAACATAAATGAATGAACGTGAAGGGGCTATAGAAATTAAGAAGACAACACTAATTATTTTCTCTAATAGCCCTCAAACCTGAGTTTTGGAAAGATAGGAAAAGAAGGTGAAATGAAGATAATGAGCCTCTATGATGACAACAAAAAGAGTTTGGACCTCTTGAAGGTGACTTCTGGGGTTTTCAAGGTAATGTGTTCCACTACCTCAAAGAAACGTGAAGAGTATCGATGAAGAGAGTTCAAGCCTTCATTTTCGGTCATTTTTCCCTCAAATGATGGAAGAATCAAACATAGGTTTGAGGTTCAATATGGAAGACAAATTGATCATAAGGTTGCTACTATTATGAAGCTAAATGTTTCAAACACCAAGAACATCGAGGAATGAGCTAAAGCATTATGTCATGGTACTTGCAACAAATCAAAAGTGGCCAAAGAGGTTAGCATATAGGATGAGTGAAAGGCATGATACTTGTCAAAGATAGACTTGTCATACCTGGAGGTGCTTGAGAAAGATGAAAAACAACTTTTAAGCTCAATAGTCAAGCCAAAAGAAATTTAATCTCAAGGTAAGAACATAGAGGTTTTAAAGGAGTTCTTTATACATGCAAATACTTAAGTTTTTTAAAACGTTTTAATATGTCTCGGAAATAATAGAGGAAAGAGATTCATTTCAAGGTTTTCATGGAAACTTATTGGTGAAACGATTGAAAGACTAAACGAGGCCAAAATAAAGCAAATCACATGTAACTCAAACAAACATCTACAAAATAAGTGCTAAAGGCATCAATAGGCCAAAGGGAGTCGAGAGTTCACCTTGTAAACAACCTAAAGAATAACAAGAAAAAAGTTAGAAGGAAAAGGGACCATTTTTATGTTCTCGAGAGTCACTGCAGGTAAAGGTAAAAAAATAATATCGGTTAAAAGTGACAAGAGACTAAAAAAACATTCGAGGAAAATAGGTTTACAAGGAATAAATGTATTTTCATAAGACTATAAAGTCAATTTGTTTATCACTCGGCTTAATTTGTCACAAGAGTGAAGAATTCAAGAAAGAAATTTTTGAGTTTGGTGAGAATGCGAGGGCGGGGATTCTGCGGGTGCTACGGCACGGAGAAGGAACGCACTTAGAGCCTTAGGTGACAGCACAGAGTGGGCACTACCGTTCGCGAGAAATGGCCATGAGACACAGATTGTCCGATTGCTACACTCGGGAACACAGCGAGGCCTACACATGTGCAATTCTTCACTTAAATGGGACTGACGGGCCATTTACGTGTTGTGCCGGAGGCCCAGGCGCGGAGCTGCCTGAATCATACAACTATGCCCGGGCAACCGGTAGGCTGCCTGAGAAGCGAGCCTTGTGCTTAGGCCTGAAACCTCCTTCCACCTAAAAAATTTCCAAAAACACGGGGAGCCACCTCCAGAAGTTGCCTTCAAGAACCTACAAACAAGTTAAAGGTTGGTAGATGTTGCTTTTCCTTTCCCTCAGAAGTGATTTTGTTGATTTAATGCTTAAAGAAATTGACCAAGCCTTAGTGACTATAAACCTAACCCACACCTCACATCACACTCACTATCTAGAGCTTTCCCTCACCATCATTTCAATTCAATCTTCCTACCTATTTTCCTGAAGACCTAAGTTTATCTAAAATATACCAATCCTGTCAGAAGAAGAAGAATGGAAAGCTGAAGGAGGTCAAGTTCCTATGAGGCAAAAGCACAAGGGTGGGAAAGGTTAATAGATTTGAGCCCCAAGACATACTGGATATTACTTCCTCCCCATGATTCTCACATGTTTTCAAAATGTAGGGTGCTTTCAATTTTGTGAAAAGGAGACCAGGCTCAAGTGCATAGTCACCACTGATCTCCTAAGTTGTTTGTCTCAACCTACACAAAAAATAGTCAAGCCTTGTGAGGATAGATTTTGAACTATCAGCAGATGCCATCTCTGATGCTACAAGTATAACTTAAGTTGGTGAAATGTGGTTAAGAGAGAGAAAAGTTGGACATGAGCTATTATGAGCCATTTATCAAGCCTAGGTACAAAAGAAGCATTTTCAAGACCATTTCCCTTTCTCACACGTGGAGAGGTATGCACCCATAATGAAGGTTATAATGAATTAATTTACCTATGAGGAAGGTATTCTGAACTCTAATCCTCTGTGTTATACTACTCATGCATTGCTAGAGAGTCAAGATGCTTCATTGTCCCTACTACTCTACGGGAGTGCGACAAAGTGTCTTTTGTTGTCTGGAGGAGGAGTTATTCTGACAAATTCATAGTTTGTTCCACCACACCTTGATCAAGATGGTGGTGGTACATTAGGCAGAGAAAAAAGGCATACCTTGGGAGGTGTTCATAGCTCATGAATTATTCCACAAAACCCTCATTACATCATCAACCAAATCTACCCTCATCATCTCACTCCCTCCTCCCTCTACTCCTCCATCACCTCCTACGGCCATATATAGACCAATCTAGTGTTCTAGATTAGGCTCAATTATTGTCAGCTTGAGGTAGGTAATCTTAGAGGCAACGTGTCTAATGTTTATAGGCCTAAAAGGATCTGTTTTACCTGATAAATGTTTATTGTGGTAGGCTCGAACTCTTTTACAAGATATTGGGATGTGGTTCCTCACACACTTTAAACACTTATGTAATTAAATCGATCTATTGTTCTAAAATGAGAGTGCTACTAATTGTGCAAGGTTTTCAATCCTTTTATAAAGGTTTATAGTTCACAAAAAAATCTTTCAAAGTAACACACTAAAGCATACTAAAAATCAAATTCATTAAAGCGGAGATCACGGAAATGATTTGGAGATTCCAGTACTCAATTAAACCTCTTACAAGGACTATTCATTAATTTTGTAATCGAATTCTTCAATTATAACTATGAATCATGAAATAAAAATGATGAATAAAATCACAAGAAATCCTAATCAAAATCGATGAACTCAAAAGCATGAAAATGAAATAAAATAATAATCGAGATCTGAATACTAAATCTAATGAAATGTAAAGAAAAGTGTACCGACTTCACATAGGGGGCCCTTCCACGCTTTGAAGGCACACTAGAAACTTCAAATGATGAGAACAATAACCAAGCACCATAAATGATGAAATTTTGTCTCTGATTAAAATACGGGAATGAGTTGCATTAAAACGAGTTAAGAAGCACATAATACACGAGTCTCAAGTCTTCTCTTACATTGATAATATCGCTAGCATCATCATTAGCCTATTTGCTTGCTTCCATTCACTTATTTATCAAAAATTACCATCAAAAGAGGCTATTTTTATTCCTTATAATCTAAGCGATCTTCAAAACGGATAAATTAGTTTGGAATTCCTAATCATAGGCAAAATATCAAGCTCATTCATTATGACTTGATTTTTCTACTAAATTAGTTTGGGTTTGACCGGTGGCCATTGTTAGGAACTTCAAATATGATGTTGGATATATTTTTTCATCATGTGTGTCGTTCCGGATCACATCCTTGTCCTTCATTTTTGATCTACTGCTATGCCATTAGCCGAACATAAAAATTTGTTTTACGGAAGTTATCACATCCTGTAATTTTCTTAAAAATTTTCAATTTTTAACACAAAAATTCCATAAATTAAATTTAATGTAAAAATAACAATTATAATGCTATATTAATCAATTTCAATAGACTATAAAAGGGATTTATGGAAGAAAATGGTGGATAAATGATGGGATTTTAGGGAGAAAAGATGGCCATAAATAATACCAACATTTCCCCCAAACTCAATGATTTAGCATGTCTCATGCCTAACTTTGATGTGCTCCTTTGTATTTAATTTAACCTCTGCTTGCTTGTAGCAATACATATAAATTCTTACGGGCTTGAAACTCATGCTTCATGTTCTTGTATTTTTCTTTGAGAGCCTTTTTCTATATGTACCATTTGTTTCCCATTTGCATATTTCAATTTGATCAGTTTTGAGTTCTTTGACTTTCTTTTTCAATTTCTCATTTTTCTATTGAATATTCTTGCTGCGGGCTATTAACATTTCATTTTCTTTATTTATGACTTTTTCTAACATATTTTCTTCCATAAGTTCCTCTTTTTAACTCCTCAATTTGTTTCTTTAACTTTCTTTGTTTCTTGTTTTTTGTAGTCTTGGCTCTTTTTCTTTCTCCTTATTACATTTCAAGTTTCTATTTTTCATCTTGTTATGCATTTGTGAATTAATATTTACTTTCAATTTCCATTGGTGTATTTATATCTTGCTGCAGTTTGGTCTGTCTTGTATTTTGTTTCTTTTTATCCTCATGATCTTCTTGTGTAAGTAGTGAAAATTTTGTCTTTTGCGATTTTCTTGACATCTTCTTGCCTCATTCTCCTTGTTTTCATCTACCCTGCGAGTGAGCAACGGTGCTTGGCTCTTAGAATTAGGGGTTCCTCATCAACATCAACCATAAACTACGTGCTTCCCTTGTTTCTCCTATTCATCTTCTTTGGTTTTGATTTGATTGGCAATTAAAAATCCTTCCCATGTTATTCCTCTCTTTGCAATTCAAATTAATTAAAATTTGATCAAACCAAAATGATACAAAGCTTCTATCTTCATTACCCTTTTGTTTGGATGGTCTTTGACATTTTAGCCAAACTCGCAACAAAAGAAAGTAGAAGACAAGCGATAGTGCATTGACCCTTTAAATTGCGATAAGATTTTTATGTGATACAAATATCTTATGTTGTAATACCACTACACCCTAGCAGCTCAATTTTTTAAGAATGTATACCATTCGTCATAGGTGCAAGTTAACCAATTTCTAGGAACACCTTTTTCCAATTGACGGAAAACTCTTGACCTAGACATAAAGCGAGTCCATGATTTTTTCTCTAATTTCTTGGTTTTGAAATACTTTTCCCCTTCTAGACTAATGTCTAATGGCGAGCCTATTGTATCCTACGAGATTAGAAAAGAAATTTCCTATCAAGTTTTTCTCCATTAAATGAAAATGTATTGTTTTGTAACTTCTTCATTGTTTCCATTGAATTTTATCTAGAAAAGATAACCATTGTTTTTCCCTCAAGAATTTTAACATTCTTCATGGTATTTTGAGCTATCAAATTTAATAGGCTCTGCTCTGTTGTCATTTAGAAAAATCTATGTTTAACTATTTTTATTATATACTGTGAAACAAAAAATTTAACAGGGTTTTTCTTTGTTACCTTTCTTGTTGTATTCACTTAGTACGTGCATCCTGATTCTGAACTATCTTCTTCAAATGTTGAAATTTGATCGTAAACTTGGAAAGCTTCAATTACGGCGAGAAGTCACAATTGGATAACCCACAGCTCTATCTTTGTCTCGCACAACACCTATTATCTAAGCCTTTTGATTTTAAAAGCTTCGAGCGAATGTTAACCAACTTTTTATGAACTGAGTTTCGCATAAAATGAAAACCTGGTATTAGCCTTGATTTTTCCTACTATCACTTGAGAGAAATTGTTATAATGGTAAGTATGAGATAGTAGGCTTTATCTTGAAATACAAATGGTCTTATTTCTGAGCTTGAAGACATATCCTGGAAGGAATTCAAATCATAGATACAAAGGAATGATAGTGGTTTGGAAAGCACAATCTATAATAGCAAAGTATGTAAATTAAGTCTTTGACAAAGAAATGATACACTCATAAAGCGAGATATAATTATACATATATTTGACCTTTCCAATTAAATTTATATATGTTCCCAAGCCTAAGGTTCAGCCATGCATCAACTTTCTCAGTCATAAACCTTGGTGTTATATAAAGAATGGGTCCACAATTCTTTGTAACTTCAATCGATATTTGATGGCGTTTTTAAAATATGATCGGATAGTCACCATGAATATCGCGTTGTAAAAGTTTAAAGCGTTAAACGCTCCAAATCTCGTGAAATTAGTGGGTATTATAATACCACTACCTCAGCGCGTGTCAGCGACAAACACATGTCGCGTTCTTTTGATAAAACTTAAATACAACTTTTTCTCCTATGCGATACTACCGGTTTTCTATTTCAAATCTGATTTTACTTTATCGCTCAAGATTCTGCTTCTTATTCTCATGATTCCAGGCCATTCCATACACTTTCCCTCTTGCTTTTGATTGCTTCTTCTTTCACAAAATGTCTTATCCATTCGAAGGATCAATTAAGGACGGGTTTTTATAGATGTCTTCCCTTTGACGGATTTTCTCATTGTGGCTCGTTGGTACTTTGTTGGAAAATATTAAATGATGAGTCTGTGAAAAATGTTTTAAGGAATATGGCTCGAAATAGGTTAAAATGGATGATATGGGTAGGAATGTAGAGACTAGGAATGGATGTTATGAAAATAGAAATGTTCCTACTGTATAGAAATAGGCAAAGTTGTAATATATGAGCGTATAGAAATAGGCAGGAGGAATGTGGGTATGAGGAGGTTATAAAAAGGCTTATAAAGTATTAATAAAAAATCACATAGTTATTTATTTAACATAAAATAATCCGGGAATTTAAATGCAAAAAACAAAAATCTTCGATACATTCTGCTTGGTTGGATGATAAAATTATGATTTTCTTTTTGTAGGTGTAACTAATTTGCTTATACGAGTGTGGTGATCTACGGAGTGTAACAGGTGTGACTGATCCGATTGTCTTTGTAACTAATCCTTGTCTTCTAAAAGCATTGGGTCCCTTTGAAATTAAGTATAACGGGTCCCTTAAAATGCGAGAGTCATGTTTGTATGAAGCTTCTATTCATCTTTGAGGTATTGATGCAACATTTTTTCAGAATTGACAGGAAACCTTTGAAAATTGTTGGTAGCCTTATTGTACCTTTTGATGCAATCTTTGAACGGGACCCTACATTGCTTGTAGTATTGACATTGCCTTTGAACGGGTCCCTCTGTATAATCATGTTGAAATAGGTCCCATTGCATATTTTGTTCTTGAACGGGTCCCTTTCTTGATTAGAACAAAAGCAGTTCTTATTGAAATATTAAATTCTTGAAACAAATTCCTTGAAAAAATGAGAATGAGGAGATGAGATAGGAAAAAACCACTATTTCTTCTCCCCACTAATTCTTTTACTTGTCCTCAAGTCATTATTGAATGTTTGTGAAAGAAAGGAAATAACTAGAGCAGATGAATTCTTACCAACCAAATGATTGGTTTTCCGGTAAGAGTCGGGTTTCGGAGTAATGCCCAGTACGGGTTTTCCCCTTCTAAACCATTTATTTATTTTTAATTATTTTTTATTTTTTTTATGTTTTATTATTTATTTATTTTTTATTTTATGAAAAATTAAGGCAAGCTAAAGTGAGATATCACCATTCCACAGGCTGATGTCTCAGCCTCCTTTGCTAAGATACGGTTTGAATAAAATCTTCTTTGTTGATGGGCTTATGATAGAGTTTCAACCTATGTCCAGTGACTGTCAAAGATGTTGCCTTCTCCATTAATTGTAGTAAGTTTGGTGATCCATTGTCAAATACTTGAACTATCTCATATGGGCCCATCCAATGTGTTGTGAACTTGGCTTTATGATCTCTGAATTTGGAGTCAAAGAGTGGCTTGATCCTTGTTTAAGTGTTTCTTCTTTATATGTGAATCATGCCATTGCTTCCTTTGTTTTTACGCATTAGGATTTTCTCTCTCACGCTTGCTACCTCACATTTCATCCATTTGGTTCAATTGCATAATTCTCTCTTTTTGTGCTTCATTAGAGATCAATCCCTAAATCTCATGACCATTTTGCAAGTAATAACTTCTCTGAAATTCAATAGGAAGCATTACCTCTTTTTCCATACACAATTTGATATGGTGTAAAATCTGTAGTGTCTTTCCACGTGGTTGTAAGCCAGAAGAGCATCCTTGAGCTTTTCCTCCTAGTTCTTTTTGTTCATTACTTACTTGTTTTAGTGATAATTCCTTCCAAAGTTTTATTTGTAGATTCCATTTTGGCCATTGCTTTGTGGATGGTAACGTGTACTTTCTGTGCTTGATTTTATATTTTTTTGTGATGTCTTGAACTAGCCTTGAAGTAAGTGAGTACCTTGGTACATTTACTATCTCTCTAGGTACTCCATACCTTACAAAAAATTTCTTCAAAGGAATTTTACCACTATTTGTTACAGTTTCCCAGGACAAGTGCTTTTGCTTCGATACATTTAGTCACGTAGTCAATACATACTAAGATTCTTCTTTTTGCCTTTTGAAGGTGGATTGATAGGTCCTACAAAATCCAGGCCCATTTTTCAAATGGCTCTAAATGTGGGTTAAGTGGCATTTTCATCTAAAGCCGGTTGGTCTACCCATTCTTTGGGAAAGCTGTCACAACTTCATATACTTCTTGGAATCCTTAAAAATTGATGGCCAATAGTAGCCAAGGCGAGAATCATGAATGTTGTCCTTTTAATTTAGTAATGCCCACCACAAGGTTCATCATGGCAAGATTTTAAAAATATCAATTATTTCATCATTTCTTACACATCTTCTAATAATCATATCATAACTAGTGTAAAATAAATCTCCATTAACCCATGAATATACGCACTTTGCTTGATGAGTCTTTTCTTCTCCTTTGTAGTAAAATATGGAGGTGTCTTTCTGTGAATGATAATTAGCTAAATCGGCATACCATGGATCCTACTCCAAATTTCAAATAAATTTTCATTGGGAAAAGAATCTTCAATTAGAACAACCTCACCTGGATTCTAGGTCTGAAAAGAAAATGTTGCCACCCTGGTAATTATTTGCCTGGTCTCTAACACTTTGTAATATTAAATTCTGTGTAATATGACCATCACAGTAACTCTACCATTAGTTATTGGTTTGTTCATTAAATACTTAATGACGAGTGGTCGATGTGGAAAAAAAACCTCTTAACTAGTTATATAATGTCGGAATTTATTCACGGCATATGTAGTTGTAAGCATTTCTTTTTAGGTAACTATGTAGTTGGATTATAGCGTTAGATTTTTACTAATAAAATAGATGGCATAATTAAAGACTCTTATTCTTGGCCTAATGAGGCACCTCTTTATGATGTCAGATGCATGCAGCAAAGATATGAAAGGGTAGGGTCAATTAGGTCCTTTTAAAATTGGTGGTTGATAACTTTTCTTTGAGTGTTTCAAAAGCTTTTTGACGATTTCATTCCAGTTGAAAGGTGCATCTTTTAAGAAGCTTCGCAATTAAAGCTATCTTACACTAAAATGTTCAATAAACCTTCTATAATAGATTGCATATCCAAGAAAGCTTCTTACCTCTTTTGAGTCTTGAGAATTGGCAAATTGACAATGATTTGAATTTTTGATGGATCTACCTTAATGTATACGAGAAGAAATATAATGACCCAATACTACCCCTTCATTTAGCATTATAAAACACTTTTTCATTACTCAAGGATAAGAGTGCTTCAATACATCTCTTCAAAACTTTCTCAATATTTTCTAATGAATGTTCAAATGAATTACCATACACACACACACCTAAAAAATCATCCATATAAACTTCAACACACTCATGAACTAAATAAGCAATAGCTAATAAAGCTCTACGAAATGTATTTGGAGCATTCTGATCCAAATGAAGTAAAACATTATAGGCATAAGTGCCCGGGGACCAAGTAAAAAGTGGTTTTTTCTGGTCCTCTAAGGCTATCCTAATGTTGGTTATAGCCATGAAACCATCAAGAAAAGAAAATGATGATTTCCCGAGTTAATGTATCCAAAAATTGGTCAATAAGTGGTAGTGGAAAATAATCTTTGAGGTTTCTTTGTTCAATTGTTTGTAGTCAACACAAATCCTCCCTTTACCATTTTTCTTAGGCACTACTACCAATGGAGATACCTTTGTTTATCGGAGATGGGATAAATTAAATTGACTTTCGGTAGTTTTGTAATTCATCTCTAACAATATCCTAAAAATTAGGATTCATTCTTCTCATGGTTGCCTCCTTGGTCTTATAATATTACTATGTGTAAATATGGTGAGTGCATGTTTACGGAAATTGGATTCACCTTATCGGTGTAGTCCCAAGAAAATGCCTTTTGATATTTTCTCAATAATTGAATCAATTTTCTTCTTGAGATAAGTCTGGGTGTGTTGCCAATATTCAATGTTTTTCCTGGACTAATATCTATGGTCTTACTACGTGTGTTTGTGATAGATTGAATGGGGAAAAATGTTTTCCAATAATGTTGCAAAAGAATGAATGGTAATGTTTCTTGAAAACTTTGTGCTAAAATTTGATACTGCGGCATTGTATTGTTCATTTCTTAATTCTTGAGAAATATCGGGTGAGAAAAGGAGAACAATTCTACCAAATCATCATTATTATGTTCTTGAACATCATAGTTTGATTGATGCTAAAAATAGATTGAATTTCTTCTTTATCATTGTATTTGTCATCAAGCCATAAGTTGTTTGCTACTACGGTTATATTTGATGGTCTGAGTGGTGTTTTTCTTTCGAGTTCTCGTGAAATAATCCTTATTACACAGTCTACACCTATGAATGCATCAACGATTTGCTAACCATGGTCTACCAAGGATGATAGGGTGTCCTCCTAAATTAGATTTTTTGGATGAAGGACAAAAAATTCAAGCTTGGATACTCCCAGAGTCGTTGAAACAATTTATGTCCTCAAAATCCCTTAGGGACCCTTTAGACCTATCGGTTAGTTCTAGGACAATTGGTGTGTATTGCAAGTTTGCGAGGGCTACGGTGTTTTCATTGTTTCAGGGTCATCACATTTATTGCAGCCCCAAGGTCAATTAAAGTGCTTGGAATAGGTATGTTGTTAATGATTGTAGTGACTCTAGGATTGCTAGGATCCTTATACTTTTTCCATTGAAATGGTGTTTGTCATAAGGTGAAGCTAGATGTCCAATAACATGAATAGTTTTGGGTCAAGTATTTTCTTTGTAGGCTTCTTGAGGATATTTCTTTGATTGCTTTTGTATATATTGGAATGTATTTTATGGCTTGAAGTAGTAGAATTTTTATATAGAAATTCTTTAGCTCACATCTAAAACATCAATAGGTAAATACATGGGGAGTTAAGCGGATCAAATACATCGGAAAAGGTGGTGGATGCATTGGTTGCATTTGTTTATTTTGGATGTCATCATTTTTGTTTCTTTTGAATTGGTTTTCATCTTTATTCTCTTTGTTTTATTTTTGTTGTTAGCTCTTTGGAGGTTCTTTTTTGAAATGTCACACAGGACCTAAGCTCGAATGTTTGTAAGGTAGATTGGGGTAAGATGTTCCCTCATCTACCTTTATGGTAGTCTATCTGCTCTATTATTTGGATTAGGTACAAGTTGAGCGGGTATAATTAGGTCTAGAAGTGGTTAGATGGAAAATTTGTAATTGAGATGGATTTATTGGTGGAGGAGCGACGATGTTGTTAGGTGTTTTTAGGTTGATGGACAACTTCGCTGCTGAGGATATTGTTGATATGTTTGAGGATACTATTGATATGGGTAGGGATATTGTTGGTAAGGTTGAGGAATGGTTGGTATGGTTGAGGAGTATTCTTTGAAATGGTCTCATTATTGTTTGTGGGTAATTTTGGGTGTTGCCATGGCATGGGAACATTCTAAGAATTACAGACATGCATCAGTCTTGTGGGAAATTGAAATTTGGATTTGGAAACATGCAGGAATTGGAGCTCTTGGTTTCCATGGTCTCTTAGCGCCCAGCAAATACAGAGTCTCCATATATCTTGTGTTAGCTTCCAAATTACAATTACAGCAAAATATTGATTTTAGAGCAATGAAAGATATCATGATTTTAGGTGCAAAAAAGCACAACTTGAACATTTTGAACATTTTTCAAAGGAAGTCTTTCAAAGCATGTTTCTTTTTGCACTTGGGCAAAAGATAGCTATTAGTGAGTCTTCCTCTTCTGTCTTTTCTTTGCTTTCAAAGTGTCAATTTGGTTTCCTAAGGTACTTAATAGAGTCTTGTTTTTGAATTCTTCTAATAAGTTCCTATTTCAGCCCTTGTGACACTAGGCCGAAGGCGGTTGTTGGCTTTGGATGATATGGTTCTTTTTTAGTTCTAGCTTTTGCTCTAGAATACTTTTCACATAAAAATCAACAATCTCATCAAAAGTTAAGGTGAAATATTTTTTCCATCAAATTAAGATCATCTAAGTATTCTTCTCTAATGCCCTTGAATTTTGTTGGATCAGATTAAGAGACATGGTTCTATGTTTTGATTTTTGTAGATTGTAAACAAATCGTTCCAAATATTCCTCTAAGCTCCCATCCTCTTGTTGATTAATTCTAAATATATCATCTTTTAGAATATCTTTGAAAGTCTACCAATAAGGTTGAGTATTTCTTTAAGAATATTTTTCTCATGCCATCCCAATGAGTTATTGCATGTTCACCAAGTCCCACTGAACCACCTAGTCTTGATGCTTTTTGGTGTTGTTGGAAGAATCTAAGCCTATGGGCATCATCGTATAACCATATGTTCGGCATACTATGTCAAATTCAAACAGAATGAATCTGGGTCTTAAGCCATGCCATAAAAGTTTGGTAGCACGGATAGGTATTTTTCATTTTTATTTCCTCATCATTGTCTTCTCCTGGTTCTTGAATAGGAAATTTAAAGGTTGACTCTTCCTCTTCTCTTGGTGGATTTCGATCTTGATCTTGCCTTTATTTATATTCAGCTTCTCTTTGTCTTCTTATTTCCTCTTGATATCTCTCATACTCTCTAAGTTGTTCGGGAGTGGGTCCTCTTGTAATCCCTCCTCCTTCCTCGATCATTTTGATAGGTTCTTGTTGATTTAATACCTTGTTGAGTGTCATATTTTGAAAAGTTGTTGGTGATTTTTATTCTTCTTGAGATTTTTCAAAATCGGTAGGTTCAAGGAGAGGTTTTTGGGTTGTTTTTGCTACTCTCTTGTTATAGAGGATTAGGGAGATGTAGCCGTATGCAGTAAAATTTGTCTTTCAATGAGTGTGAGTCTCTTACTTACCGATTTTTGTTTGTCCTCTAATTCTTGAGGTGAATTTCGAGCAGGTTGTGTGTTCAATCCTCTCTAAAGTCTGCTCTAGTGGTGGATTACTTCTTGGATGGGGGTTTTTATGAATCTACCTTTATTATCTCTAGTCTGGACATAGCTAATATGACTTCTAAAAAAGTTGAATTAAAACTAAATCTATGTTTTGTTTTATATTGTTTTTTATTGTTTTTGTTTTTAAATCCTCTAGTTAGCCTCCTTGACAACGGCGCCAAAATGCATAGACCAATCTAGTGTAATTTCTAGATTAGGCTCAATTTATTGTCAGCCAGGTAGGTAATATTAGAGGCACGTGTCTAATGTTTATAGACCTAAAGGATGTTGTTTGCCTAAGTAAATGTTTATTGTGGTGGGCTCCGGCTTGCTCTTTTCTGAGAGATTGGGATGTAGTTCCTCACACACTGACACTTATGTAATTAAATGTGATCTATTTTTCTAAAAAATAGAGTGCTACCTAATTATCTGAGGTTTTCAATCCTTTTACAAGGTTATAGTTCACAAAAACTCTTTCAAACTAACACACTAAAAGAATACTAAAAATCAAATTCATTAAAAATGGAGATCACATAAATGATTTGGAATTCAATACTCAATTAAACCTCTTATAAGGTACATTCATTAATTCTGTGTCCCGAATTCTTCAATTATAACTATGAATCATGAAATAAAAATGATGAATAAAATCACAACACTCCTAATCAAAATCGATGAACTAGAAAGCATAAATGAGAATAAAAATGCTAATCGGATACGAATACTAAATCCTAATATAAATGTAAAGAAAAGTGTACCGACTTCACATGGGGGCCTTCCACGCTGAAGGCACATGGACTTCAAATGATGAGAACGCTAACTTAAAACACCATAAATGATGAAATTTTTGTCTCGATTAAAATCTAGGAATGAGTTACATTAAAACGAGAGTTTTGAAGCAAGTACAAGTCTCAAGTCTTCTCTTACATTCAATAATATCACTAGCATCATCATTAGCCTATTACATGCTTCCATTCACTTATTTATCAAAAATTACAATCAAAAGAGGCTATTTTTACGTTCCTTCTAATCCTAACTAATCTCCAAAACCAGGATCGAATTAGTTTGGAATTCTAATCATAGAGAAAAATATCAGCTCATTCATTATGACTTGATTTTTTTGCTAGTTAAGTTGAGTTTATTAGCGATTAGCTGGCTATTTAGGAACTTCAAATCGATGTTGGATAGATTTTTCATCATGTGTGTATGTTCCAGGATAACGTCCTTGTCCTTTTTTATCTACAGCCTTCTATGCCCCGTGTCGAACATAAACTATTCTGGGGGAGTTATCACATCCACTGTAATTTTTCTTGAGAAATTTTTCAATTTTTAACACAAAAATTCCATAAATTAAATTTAATGTAAAAATAACAATTATAATGCTATATTAATAAATTTCAATAGACTATAAAGGGATTTATGGAAGAAAATGGTGGATAAATTATGGGATTTTAAGGAGAAAAGATAGCCATAAAATAATACCAACACCATGTCGCATCTTCTACACAAGTATCACTACCTCAAAAAACCTCCTTTCCACCCCATCTTCTCCTGATGCATCGGATCGAAGGAAGTGGCGGTGAATAGTCGATCAAAATGATGGATGAGGGTGATGATGAGTTAAGCCCACAGAGAAGATAATATGGAAATAGAGGAGGGGGTGATGACGGTCTGGAAAATAGGGAAGTTGATGGTAGGGCTTGAATTGAGCATTGATGAAGAGGAGGTCGGCAATAAAAAAGAGGACATGGAGGTAGATGATAATGATAAATAGGTAAGTGATGAGGGAAAGAAGTAATCACATTGAAAATATTGAAGAGAAGGAAGGGACAGCATGGGCACAAATGAGGCAAATAACCAAGAAGCAAAAGATGATCCTAAAAGCGAGTGAAACTAATAGCCCTAATAAGAATCAAAATAGTGAGGCTCCTAGTCTTGACGGAGATGAGGAAAAAGGAGTGAGAGGGCAGCCCAAATGAAGATGAAAACGGTGATGAAAATCACAGATGTTAAGAGAGCAACAATGACACCATAGAAGCAAGCATCGATGATGAAGCGAGGCAATGAGGAGGAGAAAATAGTCACTATTGACATGACAATGATCATAATAGTCATGAAGAAAGTGAAAGAAAGTGAAAGAGGGTGATGATGAAAATGAAGATCAAAACAATGGTGAGGCAAGCAGCTTAAATGAAGAACAAAATAACATTGTAGAAATCAGTGAATAGGTTGAAAGTGAGGCTGATGTTGAAGGCAAAGAGGTAAGCAACAATAAGGTTAGTGAAGAGGAAAACATGGAAACAAATGAAGGCAGCCATGATCAAGACACTAAAATGACCACAATCACATGTCTTCCATTGACATATCAAATAGGACCAAGGCTTGTGATTGCTGCCTCTAAAAGGAAAGGGACCATGCCATCCACCTCAGATCAAAAGCTTGACAAGGGAAAAAAAAAGGTAAAGGAAGAAGAAGAAGAAGATCATGAGGTTGAGAGGGAGTTTTAAATCATTCAGGTAGATAGTGATAAGGATAATGAAGCAAGGATCTCAAACTTGCTCATCTAGAACAAAAATTCCCTAATTGAAGACCTCCAAGCAAATATAGATATGGCCAAAAGTGTGAATGATGCCCTTGAGATGGAGAACGACCAACTAGGGGAACAAATTGCAATTTATGAGGCTAGATCCATCAGGGCTCGGAAAGAAGCTCAAAGGGCATAGGTAAATCTAGAAGAGTTCATGGGAACCTATGAGGGGAGTGAGGATGAAAAAGGACAGTCTAGGAGGAAAGCAAGAACCATGGATTTGAAGAAGGCATTGGCAAAGGAAAGAGAACAAGAATCAACCTTAGCAGAATAGCTCCCTCTAGATGAGATGTTGGCCATGGAGATAGCACATGATCGGGAGCCTTGGTTGGAAAGAGCCAAAATACACTTGGAGGCTAAATTGGAGAAAGCTATCAAGGATCTTGATCTCCAAAGGAAGATGATCAATCATTATGCCTGAAGAAACCAAGTTGCAAGGGCTAAACTCAAAAAGGCCCAAACCAAGATCCAAGCACTGAAAGAGGCAAAAGGCCAATATAACCTTGGAATATTAGCACAAGCTTCTCTACAGGTCTCCCAAACCCCATGTGGAACACATCCACAAAATTTGGGAGAATTTTAGCAAATTTTGGTTTTTTGTGAATTTGGAGGCCTCTAAGCGCAACACCCCTGGCGCTACGCTTTCATATCAAGCATCTTCAAAGGGATAACTTTGCATTTTTTGAATCCTCATGTCTATTACAATATTCTCACCAAATTTTAGATCATTTGGAGCATTTTTGACCCCTCAAAAGGCCAAAAACCACTTCATTTTTCACCTTTCTACCTCATTTTCAGGCTTGGCAATGTGCCTAGAGCCGTCTTGGGAATTTTTCATTTTGGATAGGTAGTGGAGCTCAATCAATAAACCAAGAGTAGATTTGGAATTTAGACTCAACAAGCTTTCCAACGGGCCATCACAGAGAAAATTCTGGCATCGGGAAGGTCACCAAAACTTGGCTGCAAGTGGACCCATTTTTTGCCTATGAGGGTGTTGTGCTTTCAGACATCACTGTGCGTTTTTTGCCAAAAGTCAACAAAATAGACTCATTAATTGAAAAATGATATTTTAATGTTTTTTGAGACAAATCAATCCAAAATTAGGTGCTAGGAGTTATTTTGGCATTTATTTCATGAGATATTTTGTGCCTTGGGCCTTGCATGGTCTCTTGGGCATAAATGACATTTATGGATGATTTTGACATTTTCAAACCCTAAATAGGGGTTTTTCCCTCATTTTATAGATAAATAGAGCATGAGGGCCTTATTGTAAAAGGTTGGCATTTGATGACTCTAGAGAGTAATATATGGTTTTTTGGAGATTGAAGAGGAAATTGGTGTTGTTGAGCTTGTGAATGGCTTGCTTTGATTATTGATGGAGAAGGCTTGCTTGTAGGATCCATGAGCTTGGTTAATGGTGATGTGCTTTTATTTATTTCATGTTTTCTTATGTATCATTGTGTTTCATGCTTCTAAATTGCAGTAGGAAAAAGGTTTTAGACTAAGAAATGTCCTTCAAAGGCACCTTAGCTCTGTTTTTTCTTCACTGCCTCTATGTTTTCCTCAGCTAGGTCAGTTTAGAGAATCCTTATTTGCTTTCTAGACCCACCCAAGATTGTTTATCTCATGAATGGTTCAATACAATAGATATCATAGATATTTTATGGTAAGCCCTGCTTGTTTGATATCACTAAAACACTGTTCTTTAGGTCTCTCTTGGAAGTACCATTGAATAGGCCTGCTAAAGAGGCTATGTTTTGATCATACCCTTTATCCATGCTTGAAGATTTGTTTCAAAGATATATATGGCTATGATTAAAGATGTTTAGGATTTCCCTCTTCTTTTATTAAAGCTATTTGTTTATCTTAAATGTTTTCTAACCTTGAAGGTGAAATCACTAGAAGTTAAATGAGTTTCTCGCCTTCTATATTTCATTGGATTGTTTGTTTGAAATGCTTATTTGGTTAAGTGGAATCAAAGAGTTATTGATTTGCTCTGTCTATTGATTACTTCTTTATGCTAAATAGTGTTGAAGTCCCTTCTTGTTTTAATTATTTGACAAAGGATTCTTGATTTCCCTTTGCCCTACTTTGTTCACAAACTTGATGTTCATTTCATTTCACACAAACATTGAAAATCCATTTTCCCATGCTAGATTTTACCTGTGATGCTCCCTGATTCATTGTTGAACTTCCCATGACTTTTTATAGACTCCATATCCCAATGACTTGACTTTTCCCTCACTCCATCTATTCTACTTGACCATCTCACCCAACCAAAACAAACAAACAAACCCTACACTTAACAACTAGCCTAAATCAAACCCTAAAAGAAAACAAGTTCACATCCTTTGCACAAAATAGAGAGATACCTCTTTGAGTCCAGGAAGGCTAGGTCCTAGGACTCCAAAGAATGGTCTGATGCTACCATGTGCATTTGGTCTTACCAATCTATCAAGTCATGGGACAGTAACATAATCGCGATCACAGTGGGACATTCTGAGTATATAACCATATAAGTATTCCTTAGGACTTTAGAAACACTTGTTACATAACATCTATTGATTTATCACCAACTCATAGCCTAATACAATTGGAAATCAAGGTGAGAGGCTTTCTAATATTAGTGACAATATAAACACTCCTTAGAAATTTAAAGACCCTTATCAAATCATAGAGAACTCAAATTGTTAGCCAAATAGTAGAATCTAATTGTTTCACCATCCTAGCAAAATGATGAATCAACTAAATAACACTCATAGAAACCTTAGGGCTACATAAAGGAACTCATAAAACCCCAAAAACATCCCTAGATTGGTTTTAATCAGTTATTGGTGGTGGACCATACATACATATCCTCAAAACAACTAAAAACATCCACTTGGTGACTCCACTAGCCTCCAGTAGGTCTATTACTTCACTAGTTCTCATTAGACTTCCCTAGGATTGTGTCAAATCAGCCCTGAGAAGTTTAGAGGCCTAGTCACACACTGTGTGAGTTTAGAAAACACTAAGAGAGGTCAGCCTTCCAAAAATAAACCTAAACTTTCAGCCTCTCTACATTTTGAGTTTGAAATCTAGCTTCATAAAGGATCAATACCAGATCTCATCTGGACCCAAACCCTCCTACTATAGTTGATGACTCAGAAAAGATTTTGTGGCAAGCTTCTAAAACTGAAATTTCAACTAATTTCAGGACCATTCATAGAGAAATTTCTGTCCATGAACATCTTATAGCCTTGCAAGATCCCCAGTTTGACTGCACCATACAAGAAACCTTTTCAGAACCAAGTCACAAAGTGGGATTGACCAGACTGACCCTGAGCTCATATATTTGCAGCAGAGTTCTAGTAGAGAATCCTCTCCTTCCACTCCTCCTGACTTTCAGATTATCCATCACTTTAGCTCTTTTCATCCCAAGTCTGCTCAGAATCAGTTTGCTAGTCCAATTACGCCCACCACCCCCATCCACACATCCACTGTGTAAAACCCTCCACTTCATCCTCCACCTCCTCTCACAAACCCTCCCCTTGTAAATCCTCCTTGGATTCCATTAGCTCCATCACAGCAGCATGGTATGCCCCCCTAGTGCTACCACAACCTCTGGTGCATTTACCAAATGAATACCAATCCAGAATTCCCCACTTTACCAGAGCTGAATCTACCACTACCCAACAACATGTAGATAGGATGACTAATGCCTTTAACTACATGGAATTAGAAGAGGAGACCATAAAAATGAGAATCTTTGCCCAAATCTTAGGAGGAGAAGCCAAAAAATGGTTCAAGAGATTGACTCCTAATAGTATACATAATCTCCCTTCCCTTTACCAGGCATTAATAAACAAGTGGGAAAGTAAGAAAAGCCCTCTCCAAATCCTTTAAGAATATAAAAATATCAAAAGAAATGTTGAGGAAAGTGTCCAAGACTATTGCACTAGGTTAAATAGTGTGTACAATGCTCTCCCACCTCACATGAAACCCCCACAAGGCCTAGCACTAGTGAAATTTCCAGAAGGCTTTGATCGAGACATGACATACCAATTAAGAGAGAGAGACCCCTTAAATTTAGAATAAATTCAAAGGGGAGCTATTAGTGCAGAAGCCAACCTCATTGAAAAGAGGGCTAGTATGAGATCAGAAAAGAGAGTAACCTACAAAGATGAAACCATGCCCTCAACCTCCTCATCTGATGCCAAGATTGACAGCCTAGTTAGAAAAATTGAGAGAATGATGGAGAGGATAAGCCTAAATGAAAGAACACCTCCTAGGGAAAACCAAGAAAATCCCGAAAACAAAAATAGGAATCCAAACTTCAGAAGAGACCCTCCCCAGAATAGACTAAGAGACAATGATCAAAAAATTAGGCCTCCTTTCCGAGACAATTATGTAGATGAAGAGGGAAGAGAGACTGGAGAACCTGAAGAAAACCATGTAAACTTGATAGGTTTTGATAATGAGGGTGATGTTTTTCTCACTGAAGAAGAACAATGCTTCTTTTCCTCAGATCAGATTGAAACAAACCATAAGGATTCTAAAGACTACCAATTGGGATTTGAAAATGCCATAATGGAGGTCCATAGGTAATATTACCTCAAGAGAAAAAAGAAACAAGAAACCTCCAAGAGAAACCAAACAGACATTGTTGTTAGGAAAACCACTGAAAATACTCCTAAGAGGACAACAGACAATACCATCACCATGGCTAAGAAAACTGATACAAACAAAGAAAAAACTAGCCAACATAGTGGTGACCCAAGCTGTCCTAGTGCACCTACTAGTGGCCCTAAGAAAACTCTTTTGTCTAAAGTCCCAATTCAGAATCAACAAACTAAACTTGTAGAAAAAATTGTGGTTGATAAAACTGATGTAAATATGCCCAAAACACAAGTACCTTTCAGTTTTGAAGGAGAAATTTCCAAAATCAAGATAGCCTTACCTCTCACTGAACTGATTACCCAAGATATGTACAAGTCCCATGTTTTAAAAGTTTTGAACATAGGAAATGATACCGACACTCTACACTTGATTGATGGCAAACCAGAGTTGTTTTTTGGACTTGAGGTAGAGGGAAAATACCAAGAATGAGTTATTCCCCCTTTCTATGTTAGCCTAAACATACATGACAAAATCTTACACGTAATGTTCCCATTTTAGCACATGGCTAAATGGAACATTAAAATTTTTCTTTTATCACATTGTAGCTAAATAAATGGGTAAAGGGACCCATTATCATTAAATACATGAATAAAATCCCTCATGATCTGAAAGGGATCATCAGAGTAGCTTCATTTTTCACCCTCAAGTGTGAAAAGGGGCAAATGCATGAAGACAAGGTCATGTTTGACCAAGTCAACAGCCCTGCCATAGGAGGAGTGGATCACCTTAAGAGACAGTGCAGTGTGAATGAGGAAGAGGATATTTGGTGGAGGAAACCCTAATTAATGGGGCCCATGGAGAGATATCTTTCACTTGTTTAAAAGGAGGGCAAGGCAACCATTGTTTCACATGCTTGTATTGTTCATCTCAATTGTCTATTGAGACAATTGTGCATTCTTTGCTATTTAGCAAGAATTGTCGGGAGGAATTCCTATTTATGGTTCTTTCACCTTCTTGAGAGGCCTCTTGAGGGATTTCTCTAATTTTCCTCACATCCAGGCTTGAGGCCAAGCATCCTCCATCAAGACATCGTTATTTTTGCAGCAGAGTAATGTTGTGTTGCTAGGTGTTGCAGTGAGGGTTCACTACACCACCTTCATCAACTATTTTCAGAGGATGAGTCCCTCTTTATTTTGAGATATCAAATTGGAGGCATTCCATAGTGTATTGCAGACTTTGGCATCAAGGCCAAGCATTTCTCTTCACCAACAGTGCAATCCCTTCTCTAGACTGCGTTATTTCTGAGTGTGTTGGTAGTGGATACTTGCTCCACATGTTTGGAGGGTTAGATCTCAGGTGAAAGGATCAGCCTTTAATTATAGAGATCCATTGGAGGAGATCTTGTCATTTATTGTAGCATCTTCAGTCTTCTCCATTTGTTTCCAGTTCTTGAGTTGCTGTAGCTACCCAGCAACTCCATCATTTCTACAGATTTTCCATTTTGTATATATTTCAGCCAATCCCTTTGAGGATTGTGTATTGTATGTTTCCAGGGGTTGAGATCTTGCTCCCCCTTCTTATTTGAGCTATCCATTGTCATATCTATATATTATTGAAATTTTGCAGTAGTTCTTCCTCATGGATTGCGCACTCATAGCTAGGGCTTCTCTTGTTTAGCATTATTTCTCCATTTTCATGTATATGTTTCATTGAGGCTGCATAGCCTAGCTTGAGAGATCATTTCCTCAAGAAATTGTATACATTTATTTGCTACTATCATCCAATGTAATGGTTACGTGGATCTTCCAGAATTTTGGTTTTAACTCATTCACTGCTATTTTCCATCTCATGCTTATGATTTGTTGATCTCCACATTGGTAATATCTTGAGATATTCCCAATAGTGTAGCTGTTTTTAAATTGGGAACATTACAGTGGGATCAAAGTTGCTTTCTTGGCTCAGCCTGTGAGTCTAAGCCCAAGAGGATCAGAATTTTGAAGAAGATGGGTTTACTCTCATCTATTTTCAGATCCAGAGGAGGCCTCTCCAAGGAGGTCAAGGAGATTGAAGAAGGAGAAGAGGAAGGACCATGCACTTCCTATTCTCACAAAGAAGAAGACCAGAAGCACGAAGAACACTTGGAATTCAAAATTCTGAGTGAGTACCTAGCTGAATACCAAGAAAAACCTAGAGCATTCCATGAGACTCTAGCTTTTCCTCAATTTATTTAGCAGAAAGAAGGAAGAAGACCCCATAGCCACGGGATGATGAGAGGCAATATATTTATATTGTCCACATTTGATGGATCATTCACATGTGCAACAGAGGTTTGGGTAAAGAATCTAGAGGCTTTCTTCCTGATATATCCTGTAGTAGATAGAGAGGTTGTAGAAGTTACAGTGCTACACCTTCAAGGTGAAGAAAAGAATTGGTGGATCAGCCATCTAAGTCATACAAGGGTTTCTACTCTTGCTGAGTTTTCTTAAAGAATGATCAGGATATTTGGCCAAAAGAGGAAGGAGTCCTCAACACCAGTTGATGAGGCATGTACCAACACTATTGAGACAATGGAGGAGAAAACTTCATCTTCAGCAGTTTGGGTGGCCAACACTTATGAGGAGGAAACTCTTGCAGCACTGCAAGGAGCTTCCAATTTTCACCAAGTTATGATTAAACATCCATCTCTTGTCATTTTAGCAAACACTTTGGATGGGTCTATATCATTTCATGCAGTTGATCTAGATCAGTAGAATAGCACTGTGTTGAGAAATGATGGAGAAAGGAGGAATCATTCCTCATGTGAGCTCTCAGAGAACAACTTCATTTAGGAAGCCATGAAGGGAGCGGAAAGAAGGAGTAGACATCTGGAGATAAGAAAATTTTTCTTCTCTCTAGGTGACACTGTCTCAATGAGCATGCCTCAGCTTAAAGAGAGACTTATACTTGTAGTAGATCCAAGGCCTCTTTGGTTTTAGAGGGACATGCATGAGGAGGAGATCTCCCGTCGATATTTCAGTAGAGGTGCACTCCCACACATCATGGAGTGCAAGATATTCATCAGTTTGAGGAGGTAATTCCCTTATCTCAGGAACATATAGTAGATGGGGGACATCTTCGAATGGATAACATCTCTCATGAATGTGATGGACATTTCTTGAGCCATGCACATCATGATGGGAGGTTTTTGCCTACCACCTATTTGCATCCTCATAGGGTCAAATTGATCCTTGGGAAGATGGCATTTCAATATCCCATGAAATGCAGGAATATGATTTGGGATGATAGTAGCCCTCATGGGGGGGGGTACCAAGATGAAGGGTGGAATAAGACATCCAAAATTGGTTGAGTGTATGTGGATGATGAGCAAGGAGCAGCGGAGCTACTTTCAGATTTATGATACTGGGCAGCAGGAAGCTTGGCTGCGCTGGTTACTCTTGAAGGAGTTTGGCCATAACTTAGCATACTCTCTTTCCAAGGGTATGAGGATGGGAAGGATGTGGCAGGATGCTGGCATCATTGAGCAACAAAGAGTACAGGTGCAAAGTGATTATGCAACATTCATATCATACACTATGTCTTCATCACATATCTTGTATGATGAGAGCATGAGGAAGCAACAAAAACATTTGGTGTTGGGGTTGTTCTATAGAGAGCAAGAAAATTTTTTATCTCATTTCTTATATGATGTTGCAGGAGTGGGATATGGCACTATCATGGTGCAAAGGACACTCCTTTATCCTTGATGATTAGGAATTACTTCCACCTTGGGAGAGATTCCATATTTGCAGCAACATTATTGGAGGGTAGCCCATCTATGTTGGAGAAGCTGAGGGCAAAAATTTTGTGCCACCTAGAGATTATCTAGTGCCTCATGCAGAGGAGGGAGGAGCTCTTGCTCCAAATAGAGGGATTCTTGCATCTTTGCAAGGAAGTTCCCAGGATCTGAAGTATTGGAATCAAGGCACAATCCATGTGCCATTTTTGAGGAGGTGTGAAGCCATGAAGACACAAGGAGGGGATAGGGTGGATGACCATCATGATGTGATGAGGAGCACACATCCCTGCCTATTTTATGAGGTTGATGCACCTAAGAAGGTGATCAGATTACACAGTGGGAGCATGGAAAAATTTGTTCATTCATATATGTAGTCACCTCCTGATGATGATGTCTCATTGTATAAAGACATTTTGTCAGGGATACCACTAGATCAATAGATGATGAGAGATGCTTCACATGTTCAGGCATCATTCATTGATTTCAGAGGAGTGGAGACCTTGGGAGATAACTTCACAGCGTTGAGTGTCTTGGGTAGACTCAAGGAGGAGAGAGCCATTCTCTTAACATCATTTCCACCCACTCTCATTTCAGATTCTGCGTTGTGGCAGAAGCAGCAAGGGAAGGATAGTCACCTTCCAACTTGCATATTTGGCATGGGAGATGTCAAAGAAAGAGATGAACATATGATAGATGTCCTTCATGAGGAATCATCGGCGCTATCACTATGAAGGATAGATCCATGTTGGAGCTCAGGGTTGTTGGTGGAGTATTCCCAGGATCATCTTGTTTGCATGATATTGACAGATCAGCATGTGAGGAGATGCATAGATCATGTGCAGATGGAGATATATAAATCTTTGGAGGAGTTAGCACCACTACCTCTGTTCTCTTTGAGGATGAGAGGGAACTCATTTTTGAGCCATTCCATTTGCATGAGAAAAAATTATGGTAAGGGTAATGTTTATTTTTATGATGACTTATATACTCATCCCTTAACCATATATGTACATGATGTTGCTCCAAGGAGGGGCATTCTTTTCTCTAGACCCCATGGTCTACTTGAGGCCATGAGCACTATTGGTGACCACTCCCTAGGAGGACTTGGGGAGGAAATGTATTTTGGAGGACATGCTCACCTTGTACCATACATCATGCACTTTCTTCATACATTTGAGGAGAGTAGGACAACAAGAAAGTGGTTGAGAAACCACACGTTTTATCATAACCTTTTGCAGTTAAGGGTCAAACTGCATTGGTTACAATTAAGGGACCATTGTGATTCTCCCTTGCCACACATGACAGCAATAATGGTTCTCATTATGGTTCATTATGTTGTTGTTGTCTTTGTATTTTTTGAGAACATGATAGGGGGAATGGCACATTGGTTGAATGTGTCCCTTGGTGGAGAGATCTCCCACATTATTTGAATTGCATGTTCTAATGGGAGCATGAGAGGACATGTGGCCACTACATCAAAACACTTGTTTCCATTTGAGGTGGGCCATATGCTTGGTTGGATGCCATATGATGATGACTTCCAACTCATCACATATGAGATGGATTGGGAAAACATGTTTCATAACGCTGGAGAAGAGATCCTTGGAGGTTTAGTCTTCATTTTTCCACTTGAGGGCAACATTGTTGCAGCCCGATATCAACATATAATTTTCAATTATCCTAAGTGGAGAGGAGGACAGCGTGGGGTAGGCTATTTTGTCTACCTAGATCAAATTTTCAGCCCACCTACATTGCAAGAGTCAAACATGGAAGATGACTATCAAGAGTTGCCATGTTGGGAGGTAACTCACTTTGTATGGATGATTGCTTGGGGGATGGAGGATACACATGAGGAAGATGTTCCTCAACATATTCTAGACTCCATGCCTTGGGTGGAGATCCTTCAGTTCTATCCTTGCAGCTGCTTAAGGACAAGAAACATTTGGGAGGGGAGGACTGTAATGTTCCCATTTTAGCACATGGCTAAATGGAACATTAAAATTTTGTTTTTATCACATTGCAGCTAAATAAATGGGTAAAGGGACCCATTATTATTAAATACATGAATAAAATCCCTTATGATGTGAAAGGTATCATCATAGTAGCTTCATTTTGCACCCTCAAGTGTAAAAAGGGGAAAATGCATGAAGACAAGGTCATGTTTGACCAAGTCAACAACGCTGCCATAGGAGGAGTGGATCACTTTAAGAGACAGCGCAGTGTGAATGAGGAAGAGGATATTTGATGGAGGAAACCCTAATGGATGGGGCCCATGGAGAGAGAGCTTTCACTTTTTTAAAAGGAGGGCAAGTCAACCATTGTTTCTCATGCTTGTATTGTTCGTCTCAATTGTCTATTGAGATAATTGTGCATTATTTGTTGTTTAGCAAGAATTGCCAGGAGGAATTCCTCTTTAGGATTCTTTCACCTTCTTGAGAGGCCTCTTGAGGGATTTCTTAGATTTTCATCACATCCAGGCTTGAGGCCAAGCATCCTCCATCGAGGCAGCATTGTTTCTGCAGCAGAGTAATGTTGTGTTGTTGGGTGTTGCAGTGAGGGTTCACTACATCACCTCCATCAGCTATTTTCAGAGGAGGAGCCTCTCATTCCTTTGAGAGATCATATTGGAGATATTCAGAGCTTATTTTAGACTTTGGCATCAAGGCCAAACATTTCTATTCACCAACAGCATAGTCCCTTCTCTAGACTGCGTTATTTCTGAGTGTGTTTGTAGTGGAGACTTGCTCCACATGTTTGAAGGGTTAGATCTCAGGTGAAAGGACCAGCATTTCATTCTAGAGATCCATTGGATGATACATTGTCATTTATTGCAGCATCTTCATTCTTCTCCATTTTTTTCCAGTTCTTGAGTTGATGCAACTACTCAGCAACTCCGACATTTCTGCATTTTCCATTTTGTGCATATTTCCACCTAATCCCTTTGAGGATTGTGTGTCGTATGTTTTCACATGAGATCTTGCTCCCCCTTCTTATTTGAGCTTATCCATTGTCATATCTATATTATTGAAATTTTGCACAGCTTCATTTCATGGATTACACAACATAGGCATGTGCATTCTTTTTATATGCAGCAATATTTTCCATATTTCATGTACATGTTTCTTTGAGGCCGCATTTTGGCTTGAGAATTCATTTCCTCAAGATCTTGTATACATTTGTTACTTGTACTTTATAATCTAATGTAATGGTTATGTATCTTCTCGCACGGGGTTTTAATGTATCTATTGCTATTTCCACCTCATGTTTATGTATTAATATCTACATTAAATATCTTGAGATATATTCTGAATAGTGTAGCTATTCTTAATTTGAACATTACACATAATGTCATGCTAGACTCTAGTGCCTCTCACAACCTCATGCCAAAGGTAGTGATGGAGAGATTAGGCCTAGAAATAACCAAACCTTACAAAGACTAGACCATTTTATTCAAGCAACAGTCAAGTTTTTGGTCTAAGCAAAGGATCTATAAAGGACCCACAAATTCCCAAGGGTCCTGGGTCACCATAGTAGTGTTTGACATTCCCCCCAAGTATGGCATGCTTTTATCTAGATCCTGGGGAGCCAAACTTCAGGGGAACCTTCAACTAGACATGCCATATTCTACCATACATGTTTTTAACCAAAAAAGGAGATTATACTGAGAAACACACATGAAGTTTATGGTTAGCAACCAAGAAAGGCCAAACAACACACCTCTTTATTCCATTCATTCAGATCTTGACTCAGTCATTTTGTGTAATGAAGAAGACCTTGGTGAGTAGGTAAATGACATTGAGACAGATCTAGACATACCACAACAGTCAAACCAGGAAATGCAGGAAGAACTCAACAGCCAAAACTCTAGCATCCCAGAACAACAACATCATGGCAAAGCTAAACTTAATTTTCCGCAAACTGAAGATAAAATTGCAAAACTAAAACTAAGTTTAGAATTTGAACAGGGTTGCTCAAATGAAGGAAAAACATCCAAAATAGAACCATTCCCTTCTGTCAACATAAAAATGTTGGAAAACTTTCATATAGCAAGACCTTCTAGGAAAGTGGATCAAAAGAAACTTAAGGTCTTTCCATACAAATATAATTCATCACTAAAAGGTTCTGTCACTTTGGAAGAGTTGTTGGATCCCAAGAAAGGTGTTAAGGAGCCTAAAGTGGTACCTACTGAAGCTGACATAGAAGAATACAACATAGGCAACCTAGAAAAACCCAAAATTATCAGGTTATACAAGACCTTGTCACCACACACAAAACATAAATACATAAGACTATGCAAAGAGTTGGAAGATGCTTTTACATATGGTGATGAGAGCTTAATGCCTTGTGACACAAACATTTTTCAAAATAAGATCCCTTTCAAGAAAAACCAAACATCTTTGGAATAGATTGTGTCACTAGGAAAGAAAGAAAAAGGGTATAGGCTATGCTTAGATTTTAGAAACCTAGATCAAACCACCCTAAAGGAAAAATACCCTCTTCCTAAGATAAATCATATACTACAAGGGGTAGAAATTTCTAACAAGATGTCATTGTTTAATAGTGTTTCAGATTACAATCAGGTGATAATACTTCCAACTGATCGGCATAAAGCCACTTTCAAAGCACCTTGGGGCATCTACATGCATGATCAAATGCCTTTTGGGTTAAGGAGTACAATAGCTTCTTTCCAAAGGGCCATGGCTCCTGATTTGAGTTACTTCACCATGATATAAATTGATTACATCCTTGTTTTCTTTAAAACTAAAGAGGAATACCTTTTTCACCTGAGAAAGATATTTAACTAAAACAAAGTTCGGGAGTAAGAATAAATGAGAAGGTACAAAGGAAAGCATGACAAGTTTCATAATTTTTGGACACATCATTCCATCATCCATTAGGGATAACAATGCTTTCTTTTTACAAAAGCTGGATGAGAAAGAATTATTTGGGGACACTGTCAATGACAGGGTACCCAAGCACTATTACTGTTAGAACCCCTAGTTTGAAACCTTCATTCATTGTACATAACATTTCATGAAGAAAATTAGTAAAAACACAAAAACATAGAAAGAAGGAAAAAGAGGGCAGATTTAAAGAAGAGGTACAGCCCCATACCCAAAAAATAGTAATTTTGAAAGTGTGCAAGCCCAAATGCCACTACTTGTTCAAAAGGAGTCTTGTTCAGTCATCTAGCCTAATCAAGGTTGAACATGTTTTCAATTTATTTATGATAGGCTAGTGAAATATAACTTGTCAAAACATCTAAACTTGACTTATCAGTAGGAATATATTAGGAAGAAAAGATATTGGTTCTCCATGCGCAAATCTGAACCAAAGAGAAAGATGGTGAGGATTAACAAATGATCAATCATAGCCCTCGTGATTTCTAGTTTTGTTTGTACAAAAATAATGTCTGTGTGCAGCTTCTTCTAATGCCACAGCCCATGGTGAATTATATTGCTTAATCCTGGTTCAAATCATGTTTTCAATTTCATGTCAATAGCTTAGAGAATGAAGTCTATCATACAGGTTAATCTTGACATTCAAATAGTCTAGGTAGAGAATAAAAAGAGTTCACTAGCATAATATGAACCCTTGGAAGCAATAAGGGTACAAGAATGTCAAGGGTTTGCTAGTTTAAGTGCACCCAAGGAAGAAAAAATGCTAGAAAAAGCAGGATGGGTAGGTAGAGATGAGTTTGAAGAAATCATGTTTTTCAGATTCTTGAGATCATAACTTCAAAGAGAAACATTAGCAAATGGAAAGAAGAAAAATCTGCCCAATGGATGAGGCACTGGTCTTCATAAACTCAGAGATTTGATATCTGAAGTTCTGGACACCTCCTGAAAGGGAGCCGCCCTCCCCAAGTGGAGCCACTGTTAGTCATCAGTAATTTTTTCTATTTTGTAGATGACTAAATGCTTGTCCTAGATTTATAAAAACAAGATTCATGAATATTGTGAGTTTTAGAAATCTCATTGCCTTCATTATCCTTAGGATATTTTTTTCTTTTTTCACTATTCTATCATGTCATGGTCAGCTTACCACTCCCATAATACCCTTCATGGCCTCATGCCACTCATTTTCATCCAATTTTCCCACTTATGACAACAACACTCTATTTTGCGTTTACCTCACCCCTCCACTTGCCCACTAAGATTACCAAACAACCTACTCTTTCCCATATTCACTAGATGCCTTAAGCATTGATGGTCTCAAAACTATCTCTGTAGGCTCTTTAGATAAATCAAGTACATTGGATTTGGATCTTCAATACATCAAATTATCAAAAACTCTATTTTTCATACTTGAAAAATTCTTCAAGGAAGACCTCCTTAATCAAGTACAAATTCTGCAAAAGACAACTGTTCATTTTGACATTTTTGCAGGAATTGGAAGGTGGCTATTAGCAGAAAAAATTAGGTAAGGTGAGAGACCTGCTCCTCATTAGAAGATATACACAATAAAATGGAAGAGGAAGCAGCCTATGTTCAAGAAAATCATGGTTTCTAGGCACTGATTGGGCCAGTAGTATGCCAAGAAAAAACAATGCAGAAAATCACAAGGATAGAGGCACACTAGCACAACCAAGCATGAATTGAAGATTTTTAGAAGTTATAAATGAAGAAGGGAAAAAGGTGAGGTGAACTAAACAGAAATTAATGAAATTGAAAGGGCTATAGATAACTTATAAGATAACACTAATGATTTTTCTCTAACATCCCTAAAACCTAAGGTTTTGGAAAGATAGGCAAAGAAGGTGAAATGAAGATAATGAGCCTCCATGATGACAACAGAAAGAGAGTTTGAATAGGCTCTTGAAGGTGACTTCTAGGGTTTTCCAAGGTAAAGTTTTTCACTACCTCAAAGGGAAAGCATGAAAGAGTATCAGTATAAGGAAGTTCAAGCCTTCATTTTCAATCATTTTCCCGCAAATGATCATAAGAATCAAAGCATAGGGTTGAGGTTCAAGATGGAAGACAAACTGATCATAAGGTTGCTACTTTTATGAAGCTGAATGTGTCAAACACCAAGAACATCAGAAAGAGCTAAATCATTATGTCATGGCACCTAAAACAAATCATAAGTGGCCAAATAGAGTTATCATACAGGATGGTGAAAGCAGTGATGCTTGTCAAAGATAGACTTGTCATGCCTGGAGGTAAATGAGAAAGATGAAAAACAAATTTTTCAGTCACCCATCAAGCCAAAGGAAATTTAATCTCCAAGGTAAGAACATAGAGGTTTTAAAGAGGAAGCCACCATGCAAGTGCTTAAGGTTGTTAAAAAGTTTTCAGCATGTCCCAAAGATCAAAGGGAAGAGATTCATTTCAAGGTTTTCATGACACTTATTGACTGAAAAGTGATTGAAAGACATAAACAATCCAAAATATATAAAATCATGTAACTCAAACAAACATCTGCAAAATAAGTGCTAAAGGCATCAATAGGCCAAAGGGAGTCAGAGTTCACCTTGTCAGCAACCTAAAGAACAACAAAGAAAAAAGTTAGAAGGAAAAGGGACCATTTTTATGTTCTCAAGTCACCTGCAGTAAAGGTCAAAAAGAATATCAGTGAAAAGTGACAAGAGACTGTAAAACATTAGAGAATGGGTTTTCAAGGAATAAATGTATTTTCCTAAGACTATAAAAAGTCAATTTTTTTATCACTCAGCTTCATTTGTCACCTGCAAAAGAGTGAAAAGCATTCGAGAAATAAATTTCTAAGTTTGATGAGAATCTGGGAAAGGTTACCAGTGCTACGCTTTGGAGCAGTCGTTGCGCGTAGAGTACAAATTGTAGTGTAAATTTACATTGCGTTGCACCTAGAGCGGAGCGTGCTGTGCTTACAAGTGGGTGCTACCCATTCGCCTAAAAACTGCCCGACAGGCACAAAGGGTGTGCAGGGCTGTGCTCAGGGAGCCCGACAGGCCTGCACGTGGGCAGTGCTATGCTTAAAGGGGACCCGACATGCCCATTTCTGCCTAGCGCTGCACCGAGGAGACCGGAAGGCCTGCACGAATCATCCAGTGCTGCGCCCAGGCAACCGGCAGGCCTAAATGAGGGCAAGCACTGCGTTTAGGCCTGAAACCATCCTTCCACCTGCAAAATTTCCAAAAACACAAGGGAGCCACCTCCAAGTTTCCTTCAAGAACTTGCAAATAAGTTAAAGGTTGGTAGATGCTTCTTTTCCTTTCCCTCCAAGTGATTTTTCTGATTTAATGCTTAAAGGAAATTGACTAAAAATCAGTGGATATAAACCCTAACCCACACCTCCATCACACTCACTATCTAGTGTTGTCCTTCACCATCATTTCAATTCACTCTTCCTACCTATTTTCACAAGCAGACCTAAGTTTATCTAAAGGCCATACCAATCACCATGTCAGAAGAATAAGGAAGTAAGATCAGTGAAGGAGGTCAAGTGCACATGAGGCAAAAGCACAAGGGTGAGAAGGTTAACAGTTTTGATCCCCAAGACATAGTGGATATTAATTCCTCCCCCATGATTCTCACATGTTTTCAAAATATAGGGTGCTTTCAATTTTTTGAAAGGGTCAAACAAGTGCACAGTCACCCTGATCTCACTAGGTTGTTTTTCCTCAACCTACACAACAAACAGTCAAGACTTGCAGGAATAGAGTTTGAACTATTAGCAGATGCCATATATAGTGCTACAAGTATACCTGATGTTGGTGAAAAGTGGTTCAAGAGAGAAAAATTGGACATGAGCTATTATGAGCCATTTGTCAAGCCTAGGTACAAAGAAGGTTGCAAGAACATTTTCCCTTTCTCACACTTGCTGGAGAGGTATGCACCCTTAATGAAGGTTATCATGAAGTACTTTACCTGTGAGGGAAGGTTTTCTAGACTCTACTCCTACCATGTTAGAATGCTCATGCATTTCACTAGGGTCAAGATGCTCTATTTTCCCTACTACCTCTACAGGAGTATTGAAAATATGTCTTATGTTTTCCGGAGGAGGATTTATTCCCAACAAATGCATAGTTTGTTCCACCACTCCTTGATCAAGATGGTGGTGGTACATCAGCGGGACCAAAAAGGCATACCTTGGGAGGTGTTCATAGCTCATGAAGTATTCACAAGCCCTCAACCCCATAATCAACCAAATCTACCCTCATCATCTCATCCTCCTCCATCTATTCCTCCAACTTGTGCGGAGCGACCATGTATATAGACCAATCTAGTGTTCTAGATTAGGCTCAATTTATTGTCAACCAAGGTATGTAATCTTAGAGGCACATGTCTAATGTTTATAGACCTAAAAGGATCTGTTTGCCTAAGTAAATGTTTATTGTGGTAGGCTCCATCACTCTTTTACAAGAGATTGGGATGTGGTTCCTCACACTTTTTAAACACTTATGTAATTAAATCTGATCTATTGTTCTAAAAACATAGTGCTACTAATTTTCTGAGTTTTCAATCCTTTTATAAGGTTATAGTTCACAAAAACTCTTTCAAAGTAACACACTAAAGCATACTAAAAATTGAATTCATTAAAACAGAGACCACAGAAATGATTTGGAATTCAATACTCAATTAAACCTCTTACAAGGATTGTTCATTAATTTTTGTAATCGAATCCTTCAATTATAACTATGAATCATGAAATAAAAATAATAAATAAAATCACAAGCACTCCTAATCAAAATCGATTAACTCAAAAGCATGAAAATAAATAAAATACTAATCAGATCTGAATACTAAATCTAATAGAAATGTAAAGAAAAGTGTACCGACTTCACATGGGGGCCCTTCCACGCTTTGAAGGCACAAATGAGAAAATTCAAATGATAAGAATGCTAACTCAAAACACCATAAATGATGAAATTCTGTCTTTGATTAAAATCTGGGAATGAGTTACATTAAAACAGAGTTCTGAAGCATGTAGACAATCTCAAGTCTTCTCTTACATTCATTCAATAATATCACTAGCATCATTAGCCTATTACATGCTTCCATTCACTTATTTATCAAAAATTACAATCAAAAGAGGCTATTTTCGTTCCTTCTAATCCTAACTGATCTCCAAAGCAGATCGAATTAGTTTGGAATTCCTAATCATAGGCAAAATATCAAGCTCATTCATTATGACTTCAGATTTTTCTTCTAGATTGGCTGGGTTTGACCAGCGTTGACTGGCTATTTAGGAACTTCAAATCTGATGCTGGATAGATTTTTCATCATGTGTGTACGTTCCAAATCATGTTCTTGTCCTTCGTTTTGATCTACCTGCTATGCTACGTGTCAGAACATAAAATATTTATAGGAAGTTATCACATCCTGTAATTTTCTTGAAAAATTTCAATTTTTAACACAAAAATTCCATAAATTAAATTTAATGTAAAATTAACAATTATAATGCTATATTAATCAATTTCAATAAACTATAAGGGATTTATGGAAGAAAATGGTGGATAAATGATGGAATTTTAGGAGAAAAAGATAGCCATAAAATAATACCAACATTTCCCCCAAACTCAATGATTTAGCATGTCCTCATGCTAACCTGATGTGCTCCCTTTATGTTCTGTTTCTGCTTCTGCTTCTGCTGCTTGTAGCAATACATCTACATTCTTGTGGGCTTGAAACTCATGCTTCATGTTATTGTATTTTTCTTTGAGAGCCTTTTTTTTGTGTGTACCATTTTGTTGCCCATTTGCATATTTCAATTTGATCAGTTTTGAGTTCTTTGACTTTCCTTTTCAATTTCTCATTTTTCTGTTGAATCTTCTTGCTCTAGGCTCTTAACACCTCATTTTCTTTCTTTATGACTTTTTCTAACATATTTGCTTCCATAAGTTCCTCTTTTAACTCTTCAATTTGTTTATTTAGGTTTCTCTGTTTCTTATTTGTAGGTACTGTCTCTTTTCTTTCTCCCTTGTTACATTCAGTTTCCATTTCTACATCTTGTTCTGACAGTGAATTAGCACTGCTTTCAATTTCCATTGGTGTATTTATATCTTGCTCTGGTTGGTCATCTTGTATTTTGTTTCTTTTTATCCTCCTTGATCTTCTTGTGTAAGTAGTGAAATTTTTGTCTTTTGCAATTTTCTTGGCATCTTCTTGCCTCATTCTCCTTGTTTTCACACTACTACTGGGCTGAGCAATAGTGCTTGACTTAAATTCAGGGGTTTCCTCTTCAACATCAACCATAAAATTTTTGCTTCCTTGTTTATCCTGTTCATCTTCTTTGGTTTTGTTTTGATTGGCAATTAAAAATCCTTCTCGTGTTATTCCTCTCTTTTGCAATTCAAATTCAATTAGAATTTTGATCAAACCAAAATGATACAAGCTTCTATCTTCATTACCCTTTTTTTTCTGGATGGTCTTTGACATTTTAGTCAAACTCTGTAAAAGAAATTAGGGCAAACTAATAGTGCATTGACCCTTTAAGTGCAGCAAGATTTTTACGTGATATAGGTATATTATGCTGTAACGCCCTTCACATGTGACAAATTTTTGGAGAATGTATACCATTTCATCCCATGGGTGGATTAACCAACTTCTAGGAACACCCTTTTTCCAATTGACAGAAGAAACTCTTGACCTAGACATAAACTGAGTCCATGATTTTTCTCTAAATTGCTTGGTTTTGAAATAATTTTCTCCTTCTGGACTAATGTCTAATGACTGAGCTATTGTATCCTCTGAGATTCTAAAAGAGAAATTTCCTATCAAAGCTTTTTCTCCATTAAATGAAAATGCAAACTGTTTTATAACTTCTTCATTGTTTCCATTGAATTTCTCTAGAAAATATAACCATTGTTTTTCCCTCAAAATTTTAACACAGTCTTCATAATATTTTCAGCTATCAAATTTCTCAGGCTCTACTCTATTTGTCATTTTTGGAAAAATCTCTATTTTAACCCTTTTTTATTATACTCTGTGAAACAAAAATTAACCAGGGTTTTTCAACTTGTTACCTTTCTTGTTGCATTCCACTAAGCTGACCTTAAGTTTCTGAACTGACTTCTTCAAATGTCTGAGCTGGTCATAAATTTTTGAGCTTACTTCAATTTTTGGGCGGAAGTCACAATTCTGAATAACCCTTGACTCCTATACTTTCTCCCTTTTTCAACACCTATTATCTCGGCCTTTTGATTTTAAAACTCAAAGCTTGAATGTTAGCCGACTTTTATGAACTCAGAGTTTCATAAAATGAAAACTCAGCGCCCGACCTCGATTTTGCCTGCTATCATGAGAGGAAATTGTTATAATTATGGCACAGAGAATAGGGTTTTATCATGAAAGACCGTAGTCTTATTTATAGAACCTGAAGACGTGTCACAGAGAGTTCAAATCATAGATACAGAGGAATGATTGTGGTTTGAAAAAAACACAATCATGGTAACAGAGTATACAAGTCATGCTGATAGAGAAACGAAATCATTGGCGAATACACTCATAAGAAGATATAATTATACATATGCGCTCTGACCTTTCAATTAAATCCATATATGTGCCCCAGCCTAAGGTTAAACCATGCATCAAACATTCTCCAGCCATAAACCTTAGCGTTATATTAAGAAAGGGTCCCACCAATTCATGCACTTCTTCAATCGATAGCCCCCAGCTCGTCACGTTGCAAACTCTGATCGGACGATCACCAATGAAAATCGCATTGTAAAATTTTCTGAGCATTAATGCTCCAAATCTACGCGAAATTAGTGGTATTAGAATACCACTACCTCCTTATATGTCAACACCAAACGCATATCACGTTCTTTTGGTAAAACTTAAATACAACTTTTCAACTACGCGATACTACCAGTTTTCTATTTCAAACACGCTTTTACTTTATCGCTCAAGATTCCACTTCTTATTCTCATGGTTCTTCACCATTCCACTTCTGCACCACTCTGATTCTGATTTCGCTTCCCCTTTCACAAAATCTGTTATCCATTCTGAAGGATTGATTGAGGATAGGTGGTTTTACAGATGTCTTCCCTTTGATGGATTTTCTCATTGGCTCGTTGGTACTTTGTTGGCAGAGGTTAAATGATGAGTCTGTGAAAAAGGTTTTAAGGAATATGGCTCGGAATAGGTTAAAATGGATGATATGGGTAGGAATGGTAGGAATAGGAATGGATGTTATGAAAATAGAAATGTTCGTATAGAAATAAGCAGAGTGGTAGTATATATGAGTGTATAGAAATAGATAGAGGAATATGGGTATGAGGGTTATAAAAAGACTTATGAAATTGATAATAATAAATCATAATTATTTACTTAACACTAAAATAATCTAGGAATTTAAATGCTAGAAAAAAAAATCTTTCAATACATTACACTTGTTAGCTGATAAAATCCTGATTTTTCTTTTTGCAGGTGTAACTGATTTGCTTGTATAGGTGTGACTGATCTGCAGGTGTAACAGTTGTGCTTGTACAGGTGTGACTGATCAGCAGGTGTAACAGGTGTGACTGATCCGATTGTCTTTGTAACTGATCCTTGTCTTCTAAAACAGGTCCCTTTGAAATTGAGTATAAAAAGCCCCTTAAAATCTGAAGAATCATGTTTGTGAAGCTTCTATTCATCTTTGGTGTTGATGCAGCCTTGTTTAGAATTCTGATAGGCAACCTTTGAAAATTGTTGAAGTAGCCTTGTGTACCTTTGATGCAGTCTTTGAATAGGTCCCTCTGCTATTTTTAGTATTGGCATATCCTTTGAACAGGTCCCTCTGCATAATCATGTTGAAACAGGTCCCGTTGCATATTTAGTTGCTTAAACAGGTCCCTTTACTGATTAGAACAAAACAACTCTTATTGAAACATTGAATTACTGAAACAAATTTCTTGAAAAATTGAAAATGAGGAGATGAGATAGGGAAAAACCACTGTTTCTTCTCCCCCACTTATTCTTTGACTTGTCCTCAAGTCATTATTGAAATTATGAAAAATAGGAAATAACTAGAACAATGAATTCTTACCAGCCAAATGATTGGTTTTCCAGTAAGAATTCGGGTTTAGAGTGTGCCAGAGTCTGGTTTTCACATCTAAACCATTATTTTTTTAATTTTTTTAATTTTATTATTATTATTATTAAGAAATTGAAATGACTAAGGTAGAGATATCACAGCTGAAGGATGCGATATCTCAACCTCCTTTTGCTGAGATACAGTTTGAATAAAATCTTCTTTGCTGATGGGCTTATGATAGAGTTTCAACCTATGTCCATTGACAATAAAGGTGTTGCCTTCTCCATCAATTGTAGTAAGTTTGACTAATCCATTTTCAAATACTTGAACTATTTCATATGGGCCCATCCAATGTGTTGTGAACTTGGCTTCATGATCTCTGAATTTGGAGTCAAAGAGTAAAGCCCAGTCACCGTCTTTAAAATCTTTCTTCTTTATGTGTGAATCATGCCACTGCTTCCTTTGTTTCTGCATTAGGATTGTTCTTTCTTCTGCCTACTGCCTGATTTCATCTAACTGGTTCAATTGCATAATTCTCTCTTTTTGTGCTTCATTGAGATCAATGCCTAAATCTGTAGCCATTTTATAAGTATGTATCTGAAATTCAATAGGAAGCATTACCTCTTTTCCATACACCAGCTGATATGGTGTAAATACTGTAGTGTCTTTCCACGTGATTCTGTAAGCCCAGAGAGCATTCATGATCTTTTCCTCCCAATTCTTTCTGTTCATTGTCACCATTTTAGTGATAATTCCTTCCAAAGTTTTATTTGTAGATTCCACTTGGCCATTGGCCCGTGGATGGTAAGGTGTACTTTTCCTGTGCTTGATTTTATATTTTTCTCTAATGTCTTGAACCAGCCTTGAAGTAATCTGAGTACCTTGATCTATTACTATCTCTCTAGGCACTCCATACCTTACAAAAATTTCTTCAAAGAGGAATTTTACCACTGTTTGTTCAGTTGCCCGGACAAGTGCCTTTTCTTCAGCCCATTTAGTCACATAGTCAGTACATACTAAGATTTACTTTTTACCCTTTGAAGGTGGATTTATAGGTCCTACAAAATCTAGAGCCCATTTTTCAAAATAGCTCTAAATGTACTTGAGGCTGAAGTGGCAGCTCATCTGAAGGAGTTGGTCTACCCATTCATTGGCAACTGTCACAGCTTCTCACATACTTTTTGGAATCTTTAAAAATTGATGGCCAATAATAGCTAAGACTGAGGATCTTGAATGTTGTCCTTTTAGCTGCAAAATGCCCACCACAAGGTTCATCATGGCAAGATTTTAAAATATCAATTATTTCATCATTTCTTACACATATTCTAATAATCATATCATAACTAGTGTAAAATAAATCTCGATTAACCCATGAATATCTGCCACTTTTCTTGATGAGTTTTTTCTTCTCCTTTGAAGTAAAATGTGGAGGTGTCTTTCCTGTGGAGAGATAATTAGCTAAATCAGCATACCATGGATCCACTGTTGAAATTGCAAATAAATTTTCACCAGGAAAAGAATCTTCAACTGGAACAACCTCACCTAGATTCTAGAGTCTAGAAAGAAAATATGCCACTTGGTTCTCTTTACCTGGTCTATCCAACACTGTAATATTAAATTCCTGTAGCAATAACAACCATCTAGTAACTCTGCCATTAGTTATTGGTTTTTTCATTAAATACTTAATGGAAGAGTGGTCAATATGGACAAAAACCTCATAAACAGTTATATAATGTTGGAATTTATTCACAGCATGTATGATTGCAAGCATTTCTTTTTCAGTAACTGTGTAGTTTAGTTCTGCAGGTGTTAGATTTTTACTAATAAAATAGATGGAATAGTTCAAAGACTCTTCTTTTTGGCCTAATGAGGCACCTACTGCAGTATCATATGCATTTGTAAAGATGTGAAAGGGTAGGGTCCAATTAGGTCCTTTTAAAACTGGTGTGGTTGATAACTTTTCTTTGAGTGTTTCAAAAGCTTTTTGACAATTTTCATTCCAGTTGAAAGGTGCATCTTTTGCAAGAAGCTTAAATAGAGGTAAAGCTATCTTACTAAAATGTTCAATAAACCTTCTATAATAGCTTGCATACCCAAGAAAGCTTCTTACCTCTTTTTGAGTCTTCGGAATTGGCAAATGGACAATGATTTGGATTTTTGATGGATCTACTTTAATGCCTTCTGAAGAAATATAATGACCCAATACTACCCCTTCATTTAGCATCATAAAACATTTTTCATTACTCAAGGATAAATTGGCTTCAATACATCTCTTCAAAACTTTCTCAAGATTTTCTAATGAATCTTCAAATGAATTACCATACACTGAAAAATCATCCATATAAACTTCAACACACTCATGAACTAAATCAGCAAATATAGTTAATATAGCTCTCTGAAATGTAGCTGGAGCATTATAGAGTCCAAATGGTAAAACATTATAGGCATAAGTGCCCCAGGGACAAGTAAAAGTGGTTTTCTCCTGGTCCTCTAAGGCTATCCTGATCTGGTTATAGCCACTAAAACCATAAAGAAAAGAAAATGATGATTTCTTAGCTAATGTATCCAAAACTTGGTCAATAAATGGTAGTGGAAAATAATCTTTGAGGGTTGCTTTGTTCAATTGTCTGTAGTCAACACAAATCCTCCACTTACCATTTTTCTTGGGCACTACTACCAATGGAGATACCCACTGACTATCAGAGATGAGATAAATAAAATTGACTTTCAGTAGTTTTTTAATTCATATCTAACAATATCCTGAAAGATGGGATTCATTCTTCTCTGTGGTTGCCTCACTGGTCTTTATTACTATCTATGTAAATATGGTGAGTGCCTGTTTCTGGGTGGATTCCCTGCATATCGGTGTAGTCCCAAGCAAATGCCTTTTGATATTTTTTCAATAATTGAATCAATTTTTCTTCCTGAGATAAGTCTAGGTGTGTGCCAATATTCAATGTTTTTCCTGGACTAATCTCTATGGTCTTACTCTGTGTGTTTGTGATAGATTGAATGGGAAAAATGTTTTCAAATAATGTTTGCAAAGAATGAATGGTACATGTTTCTTGAAAACTTTGTGCTAAAAGTTGATCTGCAACATTGTATTGTTCATTTCTTAATTCTTCAGAAATATCAGGTTGAGAAAGGAACAATTCTACCAAATCATCATTATTATGTTCTTGAAAATCATAGATTTGATTGATGCTGAAAACAGATTGAACTTCTTCTTTATCATTGTAGTTGTCATCGAACCATAATTTTTTTTCTACTGCTGGTGATTGTGCTTATGGGTACAGAGTGAGTTGTTTTCTTTTAGTTCCTCGTGAAATAATCATATTACCTAATCTACACCCTATGAATGCATCAGCAGTTGCTAACCATGGTCTACCAAGGATGATAGGGCGTCCTCCTAAATTAGATTTTGGCCGAAGGACTAAAAAGTCAACTGGATACTCCCAAGTGTCCAGTGAAACAATTATGTCCTCCAAAATCCCTTCAGGAATGACTTTAGACCTATCAGCTAATTCTAGGACAATTGGTGTGTATTGCAAGTTTGTGAGCTACAGTGTTTTCATTGTTTCAAGGGTCATCACATTTATTGCAGCCCCAAGGTCAATCAAAGTGTTTGGAATAGGTATGTTGTTAATGATTGTAGTGACTCTGGGAATACCAGGATCAACATACTTTTCCATTGAAATGGTGTTTGTCATAAGGCCGACTAGATGTCCAATAACATGAATAGTTTGTGGGTCAAGTCTTTTCTTTGTAGGCTTCTTGAGGCATAGTTCTTTGATTGCTTTAGTATATATTGGAATGTCTTTTATAGCTTGAAGTAGTGGAATTTTTATATAGACATTCTTTAGCTCATCTAAAACATCAAATTGAGGTAAAGACATGGGGAGTTTTGCTTGGGCTAATCTATTTGGAAAAGGTGGTGGATGCATTGGTTGCATTTGTTTATTTTGGATGTCATCATTTTGTTTCTTTTGAATTGGAGTTTCATCTCCATTCTCTTTGTTTTATTTTTGTTTATCAGCTACTGGAGGTTATTTTTTAAGTATCCTACCAGACCTAAGCTTGATATTTTGTAAAGGTAGAGTGGGGTAAGATGTTCTCTCATCTACACTGTAAGCTGGTCTATCTGCTCTATTGTTTGGATTAGGTACAGGTTGAGCAGGTATCTGAGTAGGTCTAGGAGGTTGGTTAGATGGAAGTTGTAATTGAGATGGATTTATTGGTGGAGGAGAAGGCAATGTTTGTTGAGTGTTTTGAGGTTGATGGACAACTTGCTGCTGAGGATATTTCTGATATGTTTGAGGATACTGCTGATATGGCTGAGGATATTGTTGGTATGGTTGAGGATATGGTTGGTATGGTTCAGGGTATTGCTGAAATGGTCTCCATTGTTGCTGTGGGTAAGTTTGGTGTTGCCACGGCATGGGAATATTCCAAGAATTCTGAACATACATCTGATCTTGTGCAAGAAATTGCAAATTTTGGTTTGGAAACATACTTGGAGGTGGAGGTCTTGGTTGCCATGGTCTCTTAGCGCCCATGAAATACAAATTCTCCATATCTGCGTTGGCTTCCAAATTAAAATTCTGTAAAATATTGATTTTAGAGAAATGAAAGATATCATGATTTTAAGTGCAAAAGGCACAAAATTGAACATTTTGAACATTTTCTAAAGGGCAGTCTTTCAAAGCATGTTTCTTCCGGCACTTTGGGCAAAAGACAGCCATTAATTGATCTTCCTCTTCCTGTCTTTTCTTTGCTTTCAAAGTTTCAATTTAGTTTCCTAAGGTACTTAATAGGTCTGTCTTGAATTCTTCTAATAAGTTTCCCATTTCAGCCCTTGTGACACTAGCTGAAGCAGATTTAGTGGATTTGGATGATATGGTTCTTTTTCCATTCCTAGCTTTGCTCCTAGAATACTTTTCACATAAATCAGCAATCTCATCAAAAGGTAAGGTAGAAATATCACCTTTTCCCATCAAATTAAGATCATCTAAGTATTCCTCTCGGATGCCCTTCAAAAATATTGTTCGGATCAGATCAAGAGACATGGTTCTATGTTTTGATTTTTGTAGATTATAAACAAATCGTTCCAAATATTCCTCTAATCTCTCATCCTCTTGTTGATTCATTCTAAAGATATCATCTTTAGAATCTCTTAATCTACAATAAGGTTGGTATTTCCTTAAGAATATTTTTCTCATGCCATCCCAATCAGTTATTGCATGTTCACCAAGTCCCATGAACCACCTCAGTGCTGATGCTTTTAGTGTTGCTGGAAATATTCTAAGCCTATGGGCATCATCTGTGTAACCATATGTTCGACATACTATGTCAAATTCAAACAAGAATGAATCTGGGTCTTCTGAAGCCATACCATAAAAGTTTGGTAGCACAGATGGAGGTATGTTTTTCATTTTTATTTCCTCATCATTGTTTTCTCCTGGTTCTTGAATAGGAAATTTAAAGGTTGACACTTCCTCTTCTCTTGGTGGATTTCGATCTTGATCTTGCCTTTGTTTCTGTTCAGCTTCTCTTTGTCTTCTTCTTTCCTCTTGCTGTCTCTCATATTCTCTAAGTTGTTCAGGAGTGGGTCCTCTTGCTACTCCTCCTCCTTCCTTAGTCATTTTGATAGGTTCTTCTGTTGATTTAATGTCTTGTTCAGTGTCACTTGTTTCAAAGAAAGGTTGTTCAGGTGATTTTTCTCCTTCTTGATATTTTTCAAAATCAGTAGGTTCAAGGAGAGGTTGTTCGGTTGTTTTTCTACTCTCTCTTGTTATAGAGGATTCAGGGAGATGTTTATTCTTTGCTTCGTATGCCAATAAAATTTGTCTTTCAATGAGTGTGAGTCTCTGCCCTGATTTTTGTTTTTCCTCTAATTCTTGTACAGTGACTTTCCCGGCTAGAGTTGTCTGTTCAATCCTCTCTAAAGGGTCTGCTCCTAGTGGTGGATTAGTTCTTGGATGGGGGATTTTTATGAATCTAAATTTATCATATCTAGGTCTAAACATAAGTAACCGTGACTTCTAAAATGTAGAATTAAAAATAAATCTGTTTTTTTTTTGTTTTATTGTTTTTTTTTTATTGTTTTTGTTTTTTAAAATCCTCTAGCTGTGCCTCCCCGACAACAGCGCCAAAATGTATATAACAATCTAGGGCTCTAGATTAGGCTCAATTTATTGTCAACCAAGGTAGGTAATCTTAGAGGCACATGTCTAATGTTTATAGACCTAAAAGGATCTGTTTTCCTAAGTAAATGTTTATTGTGGTAGGCTCCAACACTCTTTTACAAGAGATTGGGATGTGGTTCCTCACACACTTTAAACACTTATGTAATTAAATTTGATCTATTGTTCTAAAAATAGAGTGCTACTAATTGTCTAAGTTTTCAATCCTTTTACAAGGTTATAGTTCACAAAAACTCTTTCAAAGTAACACACTAAATCATACTAAAAATTGAATTCATTAAAACAAAGATCACAGAAATGATTTGGAATTCAATACTCAATTAAACCTCTTACAAGGACTGTTCATTAATTTTTGTAATCGAATTCTTCAATTATAACTATGAATCATGAAATAAAAATAATAAATAAAATCACAAGCACTCCTAATCAAAATCGATTAACTCAAAAGCATGAAAATAAAATAAAATACTAATAAGATCTGAACACTAAATCTAATAGAAATGAAAAGAAAAGTGTACCGACTTCACATGGGGGCCCTTCCACACTTTGAAGGCACACTTCAGAAAATTCAAATGATGAGAATGCTAACTCAAAACACCATAAATGATGAAATTTTGTCTTTGATTAAAATCTGGAAACGAGTTACATTAAAACAGAGTTCTGAAGCACATACACAGTCTCAAGTCTTCTCTTACATTTAATAATATCACTAGCATCATTAGCCTATTACATGCTTCCATTCACTTATTTATCAAAAATTACAATCAAAAGAGGCTATTTTCGTTCCTTCTAATCCTAACTGATCTCCAAAACAGATCGAATTAGTTTGGAATTCCTAATCATAGGCAAAATATCAAGCTCATTCATTATGACTTTAGATTTTTCTGCTAGATTGGTTGGGTTTGACCAGCGTTGACTGGCTATTTAGGAACTTCAAATCTGATGCTAGATAGATTTTTCATCATGTGTGTACGTTCCAGATCACTTCCTTGTCCTTCGTTTTGATCTACCTGCTATGCCACGTGTCAGAACATAAACTATTTACAGGAAGTTATCACATCCTATAATTTTCTTGAAAATTTTCAATTTTTAACACAAAAATTCCATAAATTAAATTTACTGTAAAAATAATAATTATAATGCTATATTAATCAATTTCACTAAACTGTAAGGGATTTATGGAAGAAAATGGTGGATAAATGATGGAATTTTAGGAGAAAATGATAGCCATAAAATAATACCAACACCATGCTTCATCTTCTACACAAGTATCCCCACCTCAAGAAAACTCCTTTCCCATATTCTTTATCCATAAAATCAAGAAGGAAGTAAGGAAGTGAAATTACCGAGAAAAATGAGGATGAAGGAGATGATGAGTTGAGCCAAGAAGAAGCAGAAAACATGGAAACAAAGGAGGGTGAAGATAGTGAAGAAAATGAGGAAGTTGATAGTGAGAATGAATTGAGCAGTGATGAAGAAGAGGTCAGCAATAAAATGGAGGACATGGAGGTAGATGATAATGATAAAGAGGTAAGTGATGAGAAAAGCAACAATCACACTGAATATATTGAAGAAGAGGAGGAAGAGGATAACATGGGCACAAATGAGGCAAAAAACCAAGAAGCAAATATGATCCTAAAGAAAGCGGTGAAACCAATGTACCTAATAACAATCAAAGAAGAGGTTCTTAGGTCTTGACAGAGATGAGGAAAAGAGGGAGACATGCCTCAAATGAAGAGTGAAAACAATGATGAAAAATGCGTATGTCAAGGTAACAGTTGACACCCATGGCTAAGCATCATGATGAACAAAGATAAATACAGGAAATAAACATGACAAAGATGACAATAGTCATAAGCTACCATGAAGACAGCAAAAAGGTGCCTCAAAAGGTTCTTCGTCATATTCCCATAATTCCACGTTTGCAGCGAATGTTCAGGTGTAACAGCATAGCACAGTTTATGGATTACCATTCAAAGAATAGAAGTGGAGATGGTGTTCTTCGAATGCCTGCAGATGGTTCTGCATTTAGAGAAATCGAGGAAAAATATGTAGATTTAAAAAATGAACCTCGTAATGTCAGGCTTTCATTGGCAGCTGATGGTGTTAATCCATTCGGAGAGCTTAGATCTACTTACTCAGTGTGGCCTATTTTCGTTATCAACAATAACATTCCTCCTTGGATGTCAATAAAGAGGGAGCACATAATGTTGACTATGATTATTCCAGGTATTTGATACATTATTTTTTTGAATGTAACATTTTCATTTCTCTCGTTGTTTGCATATATATATATTTGATTTATTTAGTTATATATACATATATCATGGCAGTAATTATTATGTACCATAATTTTGAACAATTAGGTAAGTACCAGGTCAAAGATATGAATGTATATATTGAGCCTCTTATCAATGAGCTAATACAGTTATGGCATGGCATCACTATGTATGACATCACTAAACCAATCAAGAAGAAGAGATTTCAATGTCGTGGAATGCTTGTATGGACAATTCATGATGCCCCAGGACTAACACATGTTTGTGGTATGTAATATTTCGTTGCACTTTAATATAATACATAATTATCTAAATTAGATATACCATATTGCATGTTTTAAAAATTATCTCATAATATATTAATTGTTATTGATCCATCTAATGCAAGTCTTCAAACAAAGGGTAGATTTGCATGTCCAGTTTGTGGCCCTAAGATGAAGTATCATCATTCGCCAGACTTAAGAAAGATGGTGTTTGATGAGTTTAGGCACTTCCTCTCTAGGAACCATAAGTATCGTACTACTGAAAAACATATTTTCAATGATAAAGAAGAAACTGGATTAAAACCACGAAGAATGACACCTCAGTTGTGGATGTTGGAATATAACAAAATTAATAATCGTCAAGCAGCTGGTACGTAATTTGTGTATATATATATATTATTTGTTTATGTAATGTTTGGAATTTTTGTTTTAACTAATGAATTTATTTTATTGTATTTTATAATTAATATTGTTCTGATTTATTTTATTCTTTGATATCAAGGTCATCGTCGCCGTGAAGGTACTAATATTGTACCTCCACCTGGAATGAAATGTTATCCTTCTCAATTCGCGAGGTTGCCCTACTATGAGGACCTAAAAATAGCTCATTTTTTTGATACAATGCATGTCGGGAAGAATGTGACAGAAATGTTATGGCGAACCATAGATGGTGCACATGATAGAGATAAAATTGACAAAATTTGTGCTGACATTGAGAAATCGAATCATGCAATGAAAAGTGTGATCGATAGATCAAATAACAATGGAGGTCGAAATTAGAATAATATTCCATGGTTATTAACAGAACAACAAAGCAATGATGTAAAAGAGGTCGTTAGAAGAATTAAATTTCCAACAGGTTTTGCTTCAAACATAAATAATATCTTAACGAAGAAAGGTGACTTTAGTGGGGTGAAAACACATGATTGGCATACCTTTGTTAAGGTAATTTTTTTGGTATATGTTTTTGTATGTTATTACTTGAATACATATTTTAAATTTTCCTTTTTTCTGTTTAATTTGGAAACCAATAACGATTCATTTTTTATTGTTATAGTATGTTCTACCTGTATCTCTCCCAAACGACTTCGACAACAATGTCAAACAAGTTATATATGGTCTTAGTAAATACATGAGGTAAGTAGTTTTGATTTATACACAAAATCTAATTGCTACAATTTCTTTTCGTACTTGATGAAATGATGTATTAATTTACTTTTAATGAAATATATATTATGTTTCATTGAAATAACCTTGCGTAATGATTTGCAGATGGTTGTCATTGAAAGAAATCCATCAAGATGAAATAAAGTATTGGAAGAGAAAAATTCCTCGGTTAATGTGTGAAATGAAAAAGTATCTACCTCCAATATTTTTCAATGCACAAGAACAATACTTGATACACCAAGTTGAGGAGATTGAAATGTGTGGACCAATAGACACAAGGTCAATGTGGATGGTCGAGAGGCACCTGAAATCCTTCAAGGCTTTGGTTAGACAAAGAGCACGACCTGAGGGTTATATGGTGGAGGGATATGTGGTATATGAATCCATGGTGTATATTAGTCATTATCTTCTTGTATTAGCTGCGCCAGCCATGAAGGCGGTGGATTGCATTTGGGATGTGAACTCCATCAAAAAATTTGAAGTGGAGCACCTGTTGGGAAAAGGTAGAATGAAGAAAGTGAGAGGTAAAAGATTTATTATGTATAATACATATAATGTTTCAATTTTTAACATCATGTATATGATCATTATATTCATTTAGATCTTATTCTTTCATAGTTTACTAATTAATATAATTTACCATGGTTATAAGTAATATTTATTAATATTGGTGAATTATTGTTTTTTTATTCAGGTGCTCAAGATTATGAGGCACTACTTTTATACATTGCAAACAATCTTGAGTGGATAAGTGAATGGATTGAAACATGTAAAGCATGTAATGACGGTAGGTTATCATGGAAACTACTGTCTGAATTGATTAGAGAAGCGTATCGTAGTGGAGATGGGAATGTTACAGACAGGGAAATCGATTTAGCATATGGTTTGAAAGATAGAAAGGTAAGCAATTAATTCACCTATTTTATTCATTACTTATTTTATACTATATTTATAATGTGACAACAAGTTTTATTTTTCAGTTAATTTTCATGCTGTGTAAATTATATGATTAATTATTAATTGAGAATGCATCTTTTTCATGTTTGGCATATTGCAGTTGAAACACCACAAGGCTATGTGGTGCAATGGTTGTAAATTTCGCGTTAAATAGTTGGATGATAACAGGAAAACTTCTGATAGTGGGATAACTGCAGTATTCTAGGTCACTAATGTTTCCTCCAGGAGTGACAGACATCCTCGAGAATCTGAAAATAGATATTATGGGTTTTTAGATGATATAGTTGAGTGTGACTTTAATTCCTTCAAAATATTTTTGTTCGACGTCAAATGGTATAGGCTACGAATGAATGTACGTGATGATGATAGAACACTTATTCAACATGAAAATGGATTTCCAATGGTTAAAACATCGCAGTTTGAAGCAGGAAAATATCGCTATGTTTTTCCAAGCCAATGCGAACAAGTCTTTTACTCAGAGGTTCCAGGTGAGAACGAATGGTCATTTTCTATTAGATATGATCCAAGAGGAAGGCTAGTAGAGTATAATGTAGAGGAAGAAGATGATATTGATCAAGAAGAAGATGATGCAGTGGCAGATGAGCAGGAAGATGCATTGACAGACGAAGAAGATATCTTAGAAGATGAACCAGGCATAGGAGATGAGGCAACAATTATTGATGATGATGTTGATGAGGATATTATTGAAAATGACATAATTGATGATGATGATGACATGGTCGATCATTTCAACACCGTTTCTGAATCAGATGTTGATATAGATGTCGATCAGTTGGATGAAGATCAAGAAGATATAGAAGAAGAATATTGATACAGATGTTATGTTCGAGTATGAGCTGGTATGTTATAACTTTATATTTTAATATGTAGGAATTATTGTCTTTAAATAATTTACTAATTATGTGGGTTTGTTTCATGTTGTTTATTATTTCAAACCAATAAATAATGGCCTCAATATTGTTTATTATTTCGCAGGATTCATTTGATTCTATGGTCAGTTCTCTGAAAAAACCAATTAAACACTTAAATAGTCAAGATCTGGAAGACAGGCTTTACCCCCACCATAAATTGCTGAAAAACCGGCGTTCAGTTCAGCTTGCTGTGCTGAAGACGAGGGTGGATTTGCATGATCAGTTGAATGAAAATGAATCAGATATTCGGGATTCTTTTGAGGGCAGATCCATAATCCCCATAGATGAAGATCCCATTGCTGCAGAATTTCTGTCTGCGTTGAAGCACAAGTATAGTGTTGTATCGGAATACAAATTAGAGGACAACTATACCAAGTCTAAATCAACTAAATCCAGTTCTAGTGCTCTTGAACTTACCGAATTAAAGCCAGAAGCAGGATTTACAATCTCTAATGGGAACGGGTATGGTAGTTCCAATATTGGATTGGATGTTCGAAGCTCTGCAATAGGCACTGGACCTGATCGTAATGAACCCCAACTTCAATGTGATGAAAATATGGACTTTGATGATGATCAGGAAAACAAGCCAGAGCATTTCGGAAATATTGAAGAAACTGAAGAGGTTTCCTGTGATCGATTGAATCAACTCAGCCATAAGACATCTACTGCAGGCTGGTTTGTATCAGAAGGAGAATCAGTTTTTCTTTCCCATGATGATGGATGCTACTCTTTTCACGATATAGCAAATTCAGAGGTGTGGAGGTTTTAATTATTGTACTTAATTTTGGGGTTTATGGGTGTTATAATTTATACATTTTGGGATTTTCTATTAGAAATAGGAAAATCCTAGGGGTTAGATTATTCTCATGGTTTAAATTTCTATATTTGAAATAAAATTCCCCAATTTCTATTTAAAAAAATGATTTGCCTAAATATTTGATGTAGTTTAAATAGGATGTAGTTCATTTCAAAAACTGTTGAAATTTTCTAGAAACTATGATTGGGATTTCAAGAATATTTATGCACTCTTTAAATTTTCCCTTAACATAAAGGGCAGTTGATGTATGAGTAATACTCATTATTGTTTTTTTCCGATCTCCAGGATAAGGCTGAATATAAAGCTCCATATGGGCTTACCCCAAACATGTGGGGTGATTGCTGGTTGATCAGAGCAGCTGGTTCAGATGGTCGCTCTGGTAAATATGTTGTGGCAACATCTGCAGGTTGTACATTGGACTCAGGTTTCTGTTCATGGGAATTTTATAATAAAGAAATTATGGCATTCCATACTGAATCAGAGGCCTTCACTTCAACATCCAGTACCATCTCTCCAGTTTTGGCAAAGAGGGATGTCTCGGGGAGAAATTTTGGCTTTGAAAATGTTGTGCCAGAGAATCAACATTGGTGGTACAGGCCATGTGGGCCTCTTATGGTATCTACTGCCAGTGCCCAAAAGACAGTTAATATTTATGATATTCGTGATGGAGATCCTATGATTTCAATGTGTTTGTTTTGAAAGTTTAGGTTTCATAGTAAATCATCAATGGGCTCTAAAATAAGGCACATTGAAATCTTGGATACACGTTTCATGCCAAAATCAGTTGTATCTTCCATAAATACACAATCTTGGACCACTCTGTATAAATATGCTTCTCAGACAATATTACATCTCCCTCATTATACAGGTGGTGTTCTTACATGCATAGCAAAGGCATTGTTTTGGAAATCATTTTATAAGTCACTAGATATTGTGGGTACAAGGATCTAGGGTCTCCACATGAAACTGTGTTGCCTGGAGACTCACTCTGCCTGTCCTTAAATTTGTAAACATAGTAGTATGCCAATGCTTCTTTCATTTTGTATGCATAAGACGATTTTTTGTCAAAGTCCATAATTGTTTTTAAGTTTTATCCATCCCAGTTTTGTTGTGAATGCATAGGTTTTTGGCTCAACATAGATCTGTTATATCTTTATACTTTTCCTTTACTAACTATTTGAAATTTCTAGTTATATTTAGAGGTGTCTTTTAAGGGATGAGGGGAATTACTTGGATTTAGTGCTGCCCACTCTCAATAGAGGCTTACAGTAAACTATGACACATTGTGATGTATATTAGTGGTAGTTGGGGCAACAAAAAAATCAGTTTCATGCTTCAGTAGATTTATTCTTCTTGGAAAGCTTTCAGCTGACAAAAAAAAGGGAATGAAACACACAACCAGTCCCCTTCCTTTTATTGGACCACCTGCTTTCTTTTTATGAGAGCATCTACAGGCTAAAGTTACTAGAAGTGGTCAAAAGTGAGTTTGGTTAGTTGGCAAAGTCCAACTATTCTTATCCCTCAACAATGTTTAAATACTTCATAGGCATGTTAACCCCTCCTAGACTGTATTGCATAAGTGGGTTTTGCAGAATTTTATGCACTTAGGGTTAGACTCAAATTTTGAAATTTGATGTAATTAGGATTATATTCAAGTGCTGGCCAAATTGGTAAAATTGATACTCAGCCATAGCTGAAAGGCAGTAATATGCAGTGGAGTCATTCTATGAAATGATTCAATTTGGGATGTGAATCTCACATCTAAGGGCCATTAAAATCCCATGGATGGAGACTGATCAGGATTCAACATTGCTGTTACTATTAGTGGAGTTGGGTATGGCACAAGTACAATAAAAATACTGGAAACAATAGTAACATCATAGATTCAGAATCTTAATCTCTATATTAAATGAGCATTAGAATGTAACTTGATTTTAGTAAAATCTCTAACAGGTTTGTTCTAAATCGGACCTGAAATGCTCACTTGTAAAGATGTTTGAGGCTTGAGGTTGTATGACACTGCAACAATTGAATTGTTGAGTACATGATGACATTAGGTCATTGTGAAACTGAATATATGCTACTTCGGTATGAAGATTGATTGCACAAACTGTGTTTTCTAAATAATGTTTCCAATGAAACCTGAAATGCTCTTGTTACGCTGAAAAAATCTGTCATCTTTAATCTACTATCAATTTGAGTGACAAGGGTAGCTAAACCACATGAAAATGCCCCGAAGATGTTATAAATGCATGGAAGTTTTGGAAATTTAGCCCCTCACTATGTTATCTGATGCAGGGGCATTAGGCCCAAGACAACTTTTGTACATAAATAAATGTAAAGGGGGGTCTCATGTTTTATTTCCCTATGAAATTATCCATAGTTGAGCTAATTTAGTTAATTTGTAGAGAAAATGTAACTGCCCGAATGATTAATGGGCACCTGAAGAGATAGTCAGTTTCAGAAGTTAAGCTAATTCTAGGAGTCCGTCTCTGTTTGTCAGAGCGTTAGTCTCAGAGTTAGGAAATTGAAGAGTTTGTGAGTCATCGAGAAATTCGAATCGATTCATTGTAATTGATATAAAAATAAACCTCCGTGACAGAGTTGATAGACCTGCACAGAAGACCTGCAAAGAGAACTGCATAGAGCTGCATAGGGAAGAGGAGGCCATTGTATCGAAGATCTGGCCGAGGACAAGGAGGCTGTAAGAAATTTCATTTATATAAGGAATCTGTTAGTATTATATGTGCGTTGATTGAGTAAGTTTTCTGTGTGTGAATATATGCACACATCCTGGTGAAAGATAATTGAAATCCCGTGGTAATTAAGAAACCCTGTGATGAGGTTATGTGCATATAGACTGGTTGAGTTCTCGGTGGAACATGAGCTAATGACTCAGGACTTATGAGCATTGGTGAATTCCATGATGACACAGTGAGGATATGGGTATAGTGAGGCAAATGATGCAGAATCTTGTTGCCATGATGACACAGTTGATGTCCATGCTATAACGTTGAAGGAAAACAAAGAGATCAAGGATCAAAGGACTTGCAGGGCTTGCAGAAGAAATGACATCTGCATACTATTATTGCCTTGCAGGCATCTGTGCCTTTGCAAGGAATGTGAAAACAGGCTACACACCTGCCCTCTTTGTAACTCTATGAAGAATGCAAGTGTACAGATCTACATGTCATGAAGCTTGGGATAGTTTGGTTTTACATGGTATCTGTGTTCTGTGTGGTCCAGTCCAGATGATGATGCCTTACACTAGCTTCCACATGGAAACGGTTTCCCTGTTTCTCATGGTAATCTTTTCTCTTTTTAAGATGGTCGTCAGCAAATGTGAAGGAAGATGAGCCTAACTAACAGGGTTTTGTTCAGGAGCTTCTCTGGGAAAAACTACTACAGAAGCATATATTCTGTTGATGATTATCAGGAAATACATGTTCTTTAATTTTTAAGCTTTTGATGGAGTTACTATGTTATAGAAGTGTAAGCCATGCCATCATTGGGCTGGTCGGGGTTGTATGTATGCAATTTTGTTGTTGTTCTTGTTGATTGAACATACATATATATGATTGCAAATATACTAATATTGCTTTTGTTCATCTGAAAGATAAACCCTAAAAACCCTAAAAACCTCTTTCAACCAGGGAGTTAAGCTGGGAATTTCTAATGTAAATAGCTGTTTTGAATATCTGAATCTTTGCATTTTGAAAGTGGCGGAAGAACGAGTTCTTGCTTGTGGTGTCGGTTTTCTCTGTTATGGTTTTTTGGTGTGTTTGTGCGTAGGCCTGAAACCCTTGATGAAATCTAAAACCATCATTTACCATCCTTTGAAAGGTACAGGAAAAGTCATTTTTGGGTTTAGATATAGAGAGAGGGGGCCAGGCAGGGTTTTTGGGTAAAAACCATGAGGCTGCAATAGCTGTCAAATCCCCATTGAAATTGTTAGACGTGTCATTTCTTGTGGACCAAGTATTGTCTAAAACAAGAAATAATTTTTTGTGGGTATGCAGAGTAAGGTAAACACTGCTTGAATGTACTTGTGACAATTACAAAGCTTTTCGGATTCAATATCCATTGGTCAAACAGTTGGGGAATTTCTCTATAATTAGTTGTGTGAACAGAGGGTGAATTAGGTTAATGACATTCCCGTGCGCCTGTGGTAGAGCAAGGAGATGCTGTTCTCGAACCTCCACGAGCTAGGTAAAACCTCATAATGAGTGTTTTGAATGTGTAGGCAATTGAATGAACCAAGGACTAGTGTATCGATTTGCAGAGTTGATACTAACCTTGTCGGAACCATAAGACATAAACCGTGGAATATGTAATGCGTCGTGTCTCCTCGGAATGGTCGTGCCCGAGTTCGTTTGGTATGGCCGCGCGAAGGATGTACAACGAGGTAGAGTACAATGGTAGTAAGGTGTTGGTAAGCGGACAAAACCTGGAGTAAGAGTAGTCAGAACCTTGAGGACCGCACAGTAAAGACGGGTTTCCGGCATATCGTACCGCCTTTGTACGGTAAGCGGTATTCCCCATTTGGACGCGATCAATGTCATAGGCCAACACATGGCCTTGAGCGGTTTTGAAAACCCACTCTCATCGTGAGTTAACGATCGTGCAACTAACTCGCACGATATCCAGTTGGATCGTTGGATCGTCAAGGCCAGAGCGACGTATTATCCACCATTGGATGTGGAAAGGCCACTAGCGCTGGGCCCCACGCGTATATACGTCGACTATTGTTGTCCTAACTAAGGTTCAATAGAGGTATGTGCGGTTGTTTTCATTGACAAAAGTTTATTCATATTTATGTGTCCAAGCCTCATATGAAGTCCTAGTTATAAAGTGAATGCCATCACTAAAGGTTAGCGGGGTCCGATCTTATTATATGATTGTTTATAGTTGAAGCGCTGCGGGGTGGTTTATTATATTAATATTTCATGGTCGAATTATGTTCATAACAATTGGAATGCCCACAATTCATAACAAATATTGGAGATTTACTGTCCTGTTTTAAATTTTCATTTTTATTTTTTTAAATTGAACCCGCCGTCGGTATACCGATGCTTTGTAAGCGTCGCTCTTCCGATGCCTTATAAGCGTCGGTCTTTCGACGTTTTGAACGATTTCCATTTTTGTCAGTCTTGTGACGTCCATCGATATTGCGACAGTTCTTCCTGGCGTCAGTATTGCGACGCTTTTGGAAAGCGTTGGTATTGCGACGCTTCTGGAAAGCGTCGGTCTTGCGACACTTTTGCAATGCGTCGGTCTTGCGACACTTTTGTACGGCATCGGAATTGCGACAGTTTAGAAACGTCGGAAGGGTGACAGTATAAAAATGTCGGAAGAACGACGTTCAAAACGTTGGACCACATTCCGTCGGAATTGGGACAGCTTACTAATGTCAGATGAGCGACGGTTTGGGAAACGTCAGAAGAGCAACACTTGTTTGGAAGCGATGGAAAAAGTGTTGGTATTGCGACACTTTGTCAAGACTTTCAGAATTGCGACGTCATGGCTAACCACGTTTTTTCCATCCTCGAACTATTTCTCTTGCGACGACTATGTGTCGGAATAGCGACGAAGTGGCCGTCAGAAATTGGGCCAAATTTTCTAGTGATATAAGATAAACTCCCTCTAATTACAACTCTAGTAGTATGCTGAAAAGCAATATTTTCCTCCAACTGTGTATGAGCTTCCTCATGAGACCTAACTGTCTCATCCTTCTTCTTTAAAACATAACTCAGATTTTATCTCTCCTCTTCCTCCTCTTTGCCAATACCCAAAGATTGTCCATCATCATGTATTACACCTGCAAACATACACAAATTGTTAATTTCAAAATCATAAGGCTCGATAGCCTCATCTGATGTTTCAAACATCATTTCCCCATCTTCAAGTTCACAAGGAACTTGTTCTTCTCGGCCAACAACTTTGTTTTGATGTAGCTCAACTCCTTTGAACTTCTCCAACCTAAATTGAACATCCATTATCTGCTCAAGCTTCCTAAGCTCATCTATTAACTAAGTATTCACGTGATCCTCTCTCTTCTCTTGTAGCCTGTGCCATTCAACCTTATTTCTCATTATATAACCATACCTATAGTCTTCTTTACTTCTCTGGAACAACTCCATCAACAAACTAAGATGGATTCTCATCTCAGCCTTTTCTCTGTCATACTCTTCATCATTCATCTTCCTTCCTATTCCATTTTCTTTGGCATCTTTCTTCACTCTTCTTCTATTGTGGCTTCTCTCCGAACCTCTACTATTACTATTAGTAGTCATCTTCTGTCTCTTGTGAACTGCATTTTCTCACTTGTGAACTTCACTAAGCCTCTCTTTCCCAACAATTCTTCATACTTGCTGCAAGTACCTCACCAAGCCTTCTCTTCTTTGAGCTCGGTCTCTTGGTAACACTGGTTCTCTATTTATGGAACCTCTATTGAGCAACTCCTTTGATCCGTGGCTTCTGCAATTCCACTTCCTTATGAGAACACTCTTGTTCTCTCTGTCCAACCTTCAGTTTGATTCTTCAGGTTCACTGCCATTGTTCCCCAGAGTCTTTCATTCACTTTGTTCTTTGTAACACATACATCTTCCCCTGGCTGTCTCCTGTTATCAATATTCAATCTATCTTTAATATGAAAAACTCAAACCAGAGCTAATATAAAACACTACCTGCATGATTCACAAGGAAGTCTGCTTCCACTCTTCAACATTCAAATGGATCTACATTCTTCACGAGAAATCAACCATCGCTTTGTCATATTTTACTATCTGAATTTTCTTCTGCATCCTTCATCAACCACTTCTCAAAAAACTTTAACTCATCTGCTACTACCTACACTCCAAATAATATTAGAAATAAAGACCATTAGCATATCAGATCTTAACAGACCTGATCCTTGCTATCAAGATTTTGAAAGCTTATTGTTGCCAAATTTTCAAGGCCACTTTAAAATGCTTCTGCTTAGCTTCCATCCCTAGCTAATCTAACCTCTTTCCCTTGCATGTAAATACTTCTCCCAAATTATCTTTCCTTCTTATCAAGAACTTCATTTTCCTCTTTAAGCTCTAAGCTTCCTCTTATCCTGAATATAAAATCTTTTAATTCACAAAACCTTCTCTACAGACCTTCTGTCTATCTCCAAAAGAGCATTCCCGCTTTGATACAAAATGATGTGAGGTAAATCACTCCAATATCAATAATGTTCTCTTCTCCTCTATTTTACAAAAAAATAATCTCACATTCAAAACATAACACCTTTCATACCTTACTTCTTACCTTCATCCATTTTTTTTTAACTCACTGGAGCTTGGATCTATCACTCTGTCAATTGCTGAGGTGAGGGTTAGCATACAGGTGAAACCGTACCATGTAAAGGTAGCGTATAATCACAGATGTATGTGTAGCGCCTTAGGTGTATACACATCATATCTAGGGTATGCGCAATGCTTCTAATATATGCGTAGTGCCTCAAAGGTGTTTGTGTAGCATGTGCAACACATGTGCAGTGCCTCAACTTTGATGTTGATCACAGTTCTCTTGGGTTGAATGTGATGCAATTGTATCTCCTCTTTAGAAGATTATACTCAACATATTTTCTCTTCTCACATTCAATATTCGTTAGCTGCGCTTAAACCTGATCAAAATACCCTGTTATGATGGACATGCCAAAATCACCATTGTATCAAGTGATGAATTCTCCCTCTCCAATGCTAAGAGACCTGTGTTATTGCACATTGAACAACATAGTTATTTAAATGTTTCTACATAGAGAAAAGCCACACCTTAGTAGATACTATAGTAACCGTTGATTTCATAACATTGACACCTGAAATCTAATTAAACAATTCAACTATGATTTTGACTGTCTAGATGAATATTTGTCATTGAATTAACTCATCTAACGATGAATAAGAATCCAAAAATGTTTTTTTTTTTCTTCAAGCTGCAAGATTAAGAACCCTCATTGAATTCTCTAGCTGAATTCACTTCTATCTCTGGATGCAAACAAAGATTCCTCATGTCTGCCGTGCATACTAACACAATATTCTTTGAGCCTCTTCTCGAATTCCATATTAAATTCAATCATATATTCCTATAGACATATAATCATATATATAGAGAGAGAATTTACCTATTATTTCATCACTCCCAGATATACACAACAACTGGAATTCATCAAATTAATCATACACGGAGACCATTGCCAACATAATAGCGCTTCAATTACTAAGAGATATCTTAATATCTGGTCGAATTTCATGACCTCTTCAAACAATATTTCAACACCTTCTGCATTGATAACTACAACTCTACATCATAGGCCTCTTCAATGCATATTTATTCAATTAAAATATCATTCCACAATGTTAACCAATTCATTCTCAATGGAAATAATACTCATCATGCCTTTAAACACATCAATATTTACATTTTGAATAATCAGAGTTGTCTACTCAGATCTAAAGATTTGACTTATTACAAGGGATTTTTTTTTTTAAACGACATAATCACTTCTGAAACTTGATCCAAAAACATGGAACATTAAAGGAGCTAATCACATTAAAGGAGCTAATCACATAATCAACAACTCAACTAAATCCTATTCTAGGATCTCCCAATCCTTAAGATCTCTATGAGATCTTATCATGTCTAATTCTCTCATATTCTCAATTATTGAGAGTATTTACATTAAAACCTCACACACATTCCTCACTTAAATCATTTTAAAAATATATAAAATTCCTATTAATAAATTAAATTCCTCATGAAACATTAGATCCCCTAAGTCAACCAAAATACAATGATTTTCTAGCGGGATGCTCCTGCATCACATCCATAGAAAAATTGACAGACAAAGAGGGTTAACAGGATCCTGGAGGACATGCTGAATATGTATGCAATGCACCAGCATAGGAGATGGTAGGAGTACCTTCCATTGATTGATTTTTTATACAAAAATGGTTATCAGGAGTTTTTTATGATAAGTCCTTTCGAGGCACTATATGGGCGAAGTTGTAATACTCCCATTAGCTGGAGTGATCCAGTGAATAAGGTACTTATTGGACCAAAAAGGGTGGCATACATGGAACATAAAATGCATGTTATATGGAAGGCTCGAAAGGCAGCACAAGACATAAATAAGAGTTATGCAGACCAACACATGGAATTTTAGGAGTTTCAGGTTGGGGAGCATGTGTATTTGCACATCAAGCCCAATAATATATCCTTGAGGATTGGATCATGTGCCAAGTTGGAACCACGATATTGAAGGCCTTTTAATATCCTTGAGAGGATTGGACCAGTGGCTTATCAACTTGCACCCTCTCCAACATTGAAAGTCCATGATTTTTTCCATGTTTCATTTCTTAAAAGGTATATTAAGGATGTTCATCATGTTATTGATTGGTTTGTATTGCAGGTGGAGAAAGAAGGAGAATTCTAGCCAGAACCTCAGTGCATATTATAGTAGAAACAAGTCATGCTTTGGAATCGAGCCATCAAGCAAGTTAAAGTGCAATGGAAGCACTTTGGACCCAAAGAAGCTACATGGGTGATGGTAGATTAGATGCAGGATATGTATCCTTCATTGTTTGTCGATTGAAGTAAATTAGTTTTTGTATTTGTACTTAGTTATGTATGTTTTCTATTGTAAGTACAATCATGAGCTAAGTTATAAAGCTCTAATAAGTGGTATGGTTGTTATAGTTTCATGTTGTCATAATGGTTTTTTTCTTTTGAGCAGGTTTTTCATTGTAAATACTGCATCGAGCTAAGTTATAAAGCTCTAGGGGAATATGATTTCTTTTAGCGGTTTTTCTGAGGTATAGGTGTGGTTTAACACTGAATATGGTGTTCCCCATGGGGAGGGTTCTGTAACAAACCCAACCTAAAATTTCATGTAATAAAAGTTAATAAAGGAAAAAATAAGACCACGATTAAGGGACATTTATTCCAAGATGAATGTTGGGAAAGATATCCTAGTGGGCGTCACTTTATGTGTTTATGACTAAGGGGAAATTGGAAAAGGAAATGGTTAAGGCTTTAAAAAGGAAAAAATTAGTTTTGGCACATTTATTTATGAAAATAAAGGAAAGTAAGAGAAAAGGAAAATGAAGGAAAATTGAAGAAATTAGAGGCCTCATCAATAAAAAGAACTTAGAGCATTAGTTTGTATATTTTTTTCAGTTGATTTTCAAAATTAGTCTCGGAGGAGAAGAACACTAAGAGGAGAAAGAGATCAGGAGAGAAAAGGAGGGAAAAGTAATCAAAGGAAGGACACAGAAAGAAAAGTAAACACATATCAAGCAATGAAAGGTTGGAAAAGTAAGCTTCAACAGGAATACTTGCAGGTAGAATATTGCATATATGATTTCCTAGTTGGGTTTGACATGCATGGTATGTGCATGTTGGTATTTGGTTCTTTTGTTGTCGATGACACTGTTTTGATAGGTTTTGACAATGGTTTTCAGCCTTGCCTTTACATTTCCGGGTAGCCATGGTGCGATTGGATTGTTCTCGGTTTTGAGATTTGGAATTGCTAGAAGGTTTTAGAATTCAGGATGAAGGTGGTCTCAAGAAAATTCCCAAAGGCCTAGTGTTGTCTAGGTAAATCCTATCTACGGACAGAGATGATCCCTCTAGCCCTAGGGTGGGTCTAGCAACTACAGGAACATACTAACATCTACCTTCCTAGATTGTAAATGAAATTCAGAGCAAAGAAGGTGGCCTACCCTGTTCTGATGCTATGTTCTCGTCTTCCGTCAAAGCTTCTTGATCTGTCGCTCTTCTCAAGCTTGATACACGTTTCTGCCAACGTTTGATTACATGTACATAAAGTCAAGACACCACGACAAGCGTAAAATCATGACAAACATAAAACAATTAAAATCTATATAACTGATCAAGGAATGTTAGAAATCTCAGTATGAATGTAAAAAAGAGTGGAAGATAAACATCAGTTGCATTTTATTATGATAAAGAAAAAGGGGAGTTTACAACCAAGCCTTGATGTTGAGGCTCTCCTTCAACAGGTCCGTATCCAAGCACGTTTGCAACACCCTCACACACAAAGGTCCAAGATCTCACTATGTTCCTGACACACAAAAACAATCACACTCTACACTATTCTCCTGAAGCTATAATTGCTTCTCCTTTCTATCATCTCTAAGGTTGTAGAGTTGAAGGAGGTCTCCTTATATAACAATGGAGGAGGAGGTTATGGGCCCTTAAATAATGGGAAAATATCTTATCCTTTCGAGTAGTTCTATTTCTTGGGAACAAGAAGCCCAAAGGGGAATTCCTTGGCCATATCCTCAAAAAAAATTCCAACTCATCGCCTCGCGAAGTTTCTAGTCATGGAAGCTTCAATTCTATTTAAAAAAATTTCCAAAAGAGGATCGGTGCGGGTCCGACATTAAGACAGAGAGCTGATCGGCATGGGCCTCAGTGTAAATCTCTGCTATCGGCACGAGTCAGACACTGAGAGAAAGTGCCGACCTTGAAAACCAAGTTTTTATAGGAATCTTCCAGAAAAGTTGTAAAGGGAGATGATTTGGCAGACAAAGTGTGGTTCAGGGGTATGTATTCCATGCTTGGAAAGTACAGAAGGGTCACTGTATGGGTCTTCCAGGATCAAGGAACGGGGAGTACAGGGAAATTTACAAATTTTTGTGTAACAGATGCCCCCTAAGTATGAAGTCCGAACTGTTGAGAATGCAACAAGATTATGGAGCTTAGTGAAAAGAAGTCGCCTTCACTAAGTGGGCCTGCAGGCTATTTTTGGCGCAAAGTCTATTTTTAGACATATGGATCATGGTCTATGAGTTGCAGGATGCTATTTATGGATGGTTGGTAAAGTTGGTAAAAATAGATGGACCTCTATTTTTAGACATACTGGGCGGAGTCTATTTTTAGACTGCCAGTCTAAAAATAGATCAATCGAATATTATTAGCTCTTAATAATATTTGGACTATAAACATTATCTTATCCTCTTGGAGCACTTCAGTTCGAGCTACGGATGTGGCACATGTAGCTGACAGAAGGAATTACATTATTCCTAGGGTTTAGTTGAGCTATTGCATGGTTGACTTCAGTTAGAACTCATGTGGCAGAGTTTGGTGGAGTTGATGAGGCAGTTGATGGAGTTGTGTTCGGTTTAACTTAGTTGAACTAGTTGTATTTAGTCTAACTGATAAATACACTAGTGATGAGTGGTGTGAATTAATTATTAATTAATTCACTAATTATTAACTCATAAACCAACTAAAGAATACATCAGTTAACTGCAGTGCATGGATAGTTCAGTGGAGACCAGTGTTAGAGGTGGGTGAAAGGGTGAGTCTACTATCAGTTGTGACTATAGCTGTGCATGAGATTTGCACACACATTGATTGAGATTGCCAATGAGGATTGCGCAGTACAAGCCAGTGGGATTCGAACTTGGATCACACAATTATCCATCTTGGATTGCGCAGTAGAGGCAGGCTAACAGGAGGAGGAGATTTGAACTTGTGACTTGTTCATATCTGAGCTAGTTAGTGTGTAACAATTGGAGATAGTGCTAAGAGCTTGTGAGGAGTTTGTACTATGATTGCTACATTTTCTCTATCATTATAATATACAGATAGTTGGGGGTTTTCAGCAGTAAGTTTTTCCCATTACATACTATGTTGATATGTGTGATTGATTAATGTTTCAATGTGCGCATGTGATTGTTTTTAATTCCGCAAATTGATGATCAATGGTAGAAGAGGTTATGTATTATGCATGAAGCTCAAATAGTGTGTAATCAGGATAATCTCGGTGAATAACTCATCTATTATTCAAATTTCTACACGAACATGAGTGAGGGGTGAAATGCTTTACAAGTACGTGCAACCTTAATATAATCTCTGATGAAAATACATGAATCAAGGTATGGACGCAGCCATCTGTAAAAGAGACCATGGTATGGTCACAACCATCCATCTGAGAAGAATCTCATATAGATTCATGGTACGTTCATAACCACCCATCTAAAAGAAACATGTATCCAATCATGGACAAATCATATCGCCTCACAACCTGGACTCTAGAGAATAAAATCCAGGGTCTTGCACTCCGTCATGACCTGATCAAGTACAATTTCAAGCATGCGAGTAAATGAGCTGAAGTCGAACATCCAGGAAAATCACTTGATTACCAACCAATGATTAAAGTTGTTAATACGTGTGAGAGAAACCACCAATAATGACAATGGTTCTCAAGGTACCACTAGTACAATCCAAGAAATGTGAACAGTGATATGAAGTCAAACACCTGTGAAATCACCTGATCGAAGGCCAATGATGTGAACCTATCGTCGAATGCGAAGAACTTGCCATTAGGGCATGCAAGCTCTAAGGTACTAGAAATGAGTCTTTAGATCGACTTCTCGGATAATGAGCTGAATTTGATAAGAAGAAATCTGTCGAAGGAGGGTCATAATGAATCCCACATCATCGACATGAAACAAAGAATTTGATATGAGTGTTAATCAATACTGAAACAGACGATCAGAGAATGTATAAAATGCAAAAGGATTTGCTCTTGAACATATCAGTGATTCGAATCCAGAATTTGGTAGCATTTGACTCAAAATAGGATCAAAATTCATGTTTACAAGATTGGTAATCGAATAAGAGGCAAACAAATTTCCCAAACCCATGGAGGAAAAGTGATAGAGTGAAGATATCCCAACCCAACACGAATTGCAGATAAGTGTCATGTTCAAGAGTGACATACTGCCGACACAACTGACGAATAACTTCCATTTTCCCCCACCATTTCGGGCGAGTACCTCTTTATTTTTGCACAAGCTTGAAGAGGATAGCATGTGCTTGTCATATAATTTTTTCCTTCAGACAAATCCATCCTAGTACATTTTATGAGCCCTAGGAAGGAGGAACTCGGTAATGTCATGATGACGATTTCCGATGTCATTTAAGTTTTAATGAGTCTGAAAATGGAAGAACTTGACATATTTTCATGTTTAGAGAGTTTTAAAAGAAGCGGAAAAGAAAACTCCAGCAGGTCCCTTTTCGTAGATAGTCTCACAGATCCGAAAAGGTAGAAAACTATGTTTGAGAGAACATCTTAGTCGTGATAGGCTAAGGTATTCCTTTTTCGTAAATAATCTATCCCATCCCCAAAAAGGGGTAAACGTATACTGGGTAGATATCGTTTTGCAGCCATTTAATGAGTTCAAAACAATAAGAGTCTCGACAATATTTTCAATTTTTGAGAGTCAGAAAAGGGCTAAAAGTTGACTCCTCCTGGAGGAATGAGTGGTATTAAGGGTAGCAACTGGTTTTGTTAATGGTGGAACTAATCATAACAAGTAAAGGTCAAGAGGTAGGCTAACAAGACCACTCATTGTAGTTGTTCCTAAGGAATGGGTAAAACAATCAAGTGAAGGCATATGATCGGCCAAGTAGATGGTGACGATGGAATGAGAAAACCAAGGTTCATCTGGAAAAATAGGTTGATAAAATGGCAATCACGAGAGGTAAAATAAGAATGGTTTCATTTTTACACAAGTTTGAAAACATGGGAAACTCTGCTTGAAGTTGGTTTCATTTTTATACAAGTTTGAAGCATAAACAAACTATGCTTGAAAATTGGTTTCATTTTTACACAAGCTTGAAACAAAGATAAACTATGCTTGAAAAACAAGGAAAAACGGGCATGCCCCCAGCATGGTGCCTCAATTCGAGGTACATGCCCCCCAAGCTTCAGTCCATATGAAAGGCAGATGGAGTGAAGTTTCAAATTATAAGATCAAGATAAAGACTCGACTGGGATTTTACAAGATTGTATCAAAGTCTCGAATTGAACAGGAACATGTTTCATTGTTTTAACGAGGTTGACACATTAAAAGAACTATCCTCATGAGCTAATTCATTTTTTAACGAGGTTGAAATAGAAGAAGAAATATCCTAAAGACCTAATTCATTTTCTAATGAGGTTGACATAGAAGACGAACTATCCTCGGACGAGCTTGTTTCATTTTTTAAGGAGCTTGACACAAGAAAATGAACTATGCTCCGACGAGCTTGTTTAATTTTTTAAGGAGCTTGACACAAGAAAACGAACTATGATCTGCCGACCTTGTTTCATTTTTTAAGGAACTTGACACAAGACAAGGAACTATGCTCTGATGAAAACTCATCATATTGAATAAGAAGTCATGGTGTCCAAGAGGTTCTCATCTGATGGGAGAACAATATCTGAGAAATCACGATCGAATGCCCCCAGTAGATGGTACTCGATGGCACTATCACTGGACGAGGGAAATGAACATGTGGCCACATAATTAACCTGTGGTGGGGAATATACAACCGGAAGATAAAGATCTGGAAGAGATGATGGTGGTCTAGCTACCTTATCAGGACCAAAGAATGAAAGTTGATCAATGGTCACGATTCGACCTTTATGTGGAAAAAAGATAACACGAAAGAGGGAGGAGACAAGCATGCCCATGGCATAAGCATAGTCATGCCACAAGAGTAAATTAAAATCCAAGGGACCTTGGACCACCATCACATCTATATAGACAGTTTTCCCTCCCAAAGTAATAGGCAACTTCGGAAGGATCCCTAACAGTTGACTGGTTCTTCTATTAAATGAAAACAGATTCTGCGTAACAGGCACAAGCGGTGGAGAACCAAAAGATTTTAAAGTAGTTGAAGACAAAACACTAACAGACACACCTTCATCTATAATTGTGTTAGGTATAGCCACATCAAAGGTCTGTACTGTGATCTCAAAATGCACATAAGAAGGAAGGTGGTATCCCACAAATCGACTCCAATCGAAGGAAGCGACCAAACTGCTTGGAGGGGGTATCATTGAACTGAGATGGTCATCCCATGGTGTTACCGGAGCAAGAGGAGCATCCTCCTGGACCTCGGACATGGGAGCAAGAAGAGAAAATTCTTGACTCATAGGGACGGGAGGATCTTTCTCCAAGTCCGAAGAATATGAAGAAACAAGAAGAACGTAAGGGGTATGAGATCCACTCTCGACGGAAAAGACCTGATGAACCATATCTGGGATTAGGTTGACCAATTCCATGACCACTAGTTGGTTGGGAAAGGATTATTGACTTTGAATTTCTGAGGGAGTGGGATTGACCAAAGATGAATCTTGATCGATGGTTGAATCAACTAGCGGAGGACTCAAAGAAATATTCTTGTAACCAACTGGAAGGTAGGGTGCAGAAACATTCGGGTTGTCCAACACTCTCATGGCTTCATCCAAGTATGGACAAAGGTGAATGGGATGATGCCATTCACACAACTTACAGGGATTTGTGATCTTACCCTGTCTCTTATGAGTCTTAACAGTACTAGTCGAAGATGTGTCACTAATATGACTTCCAGAAGCCAAAGGAAATTCTGGGCAGCCATTGGACCATGCTTCAAGTACCTTGGTAATGCTAGGGAAATCTCGAAGAAGATGGTCACCTTTGCACAAAATGCAAGGGAATTTGACTTTCTGTGGAAGGTTGGATGGTTTATCAAGGGAAGGTGTCTGAGGCGCAATAGCTGCAGAGTTGGCCTCTCTCTTATTTGACTTCTTCTTTTTTGTCTTCTTCTTCTTCTTCTTAGCCACCTGGTTACTAGAATCCATACTTTCACCAGGCGAAGTAGGAGAGGAGGAAAAATAAATAGGCGAAGAAGGGAAGAGGTCCACCTTAGAATCAACATGATGCTATCTAGGTGGAGGGGGTGGTTGACAGTGGGTGGAACATTCGAGACCACAGAGGTCGAAAATAACCAAATAGGCAACCCAACAGTTAAACCAGGTAGGGACAATGTTGCCATATAGGGAGCACCAACATTCCCAAAAGTAGGAGAAGGACCAGGATTCCCTTTGGAGGGGATTCCTTGGCTGGTAAACTCCGGAAACATTGCCATTGGAAACAACCCTAAAACAACACACTAAGGAAGATAACTTGAACCAATAATATTTCATGGGCAATTAATTTTTTAAGACATTGAAACAAAACTTTGTTGTTTCATATTTTAAGAGTCAAGAAACAGACAAAAGATGACTCTAGTCACTTTCAGATTTAGACGAGTGTGAAAGGACAAGTGCTCGATGATCTTTTCATTTTTTAAGGAGTCACGAAAATATCTAAATGAATACTCAGGTAATCTAAGAAAGAGGGTGTACCAAGTTTTTTTGAACTTCCATATACACTTTGATGATCAAATAAATGAAAAATGACCAAGGACTTGACGTACGCACAGGTAGTCTCCCCGAATGCGGTGTTCGGTGTATCACGGTTATAGGGCAGGAAACTCGGCTTCCTATGGATAAAGGATTTGAACCTATGAGGGTCTCCCTTTATATACGTGATGGTATGGGGAGAAAAAGTCCATACTAGTGCTATCTAAAGCCAGGTGGCGAACGAAAATTACTACGTTTAACGACACTGGAACACGTCACTAGCCTAGACCTCTAAAATATTTGCGTTAGGTTTCGATGCTTCCTTAGGATGATTGAATTGATTTTATGGTTGATCTTGAATTATGTCTCAGTTTCAAGGCCCTATCAAATGTCATCTGAAAATCTCCTATATGCAGCTATATAAGAAAAGAAATATTTCAATTCGATGAATTCTATCTAGTTAAGGGAAGAGTCTCAATCAATGATGCAACATACTGCAAACGAAACGTTTTCCTAACTAGATGACTTTCACTATCCAAAATTAATCTAAAACATTCAACGATGTGAATTATGCAATGTAATCTATGCAAAATCCTCTTTTTTGAAAACTATGCAATTGTAATCTATGCACAATTTCCTTTTTCTTTTGAAAGAATAAGAATGCACTCAATGCAATTTTTAGCTTTCAATCATTAAACAATGTAACCTAAGTTCAATGATGGATCTCAAAAAAGACTTTTCAATGCAATGTGATCTAATGCATTTTAACGAAAAGAAAACTTTGAGACAAAAACTAAATGAACACAAATTTCCTTAATGGAAGGATGAATGCAAAAGGGATGCAAACAAACACTAAGAATGCAATCATTGTTTTAAACACTTTGTAAAGAAATTCCTCAAAAGGCTACAAGACATATGAGGTCAAGCACAAAAAGGACTTCCAAAGAGTGAGCTCAAAACAAGGCATTCACTCCCTTTGACATCAAGCAATAATAGACAGAAGAATTTTCACTTGAACAACGAGCAATGTAATCTATGCTTACAAGTGAACAAGCAGACCAAATGAACTTGGATAGACACTTGAAACTTGAACACTCAATCAACCAAAAAGCAACAAGAAATCAACTAGAGATGCCTCACCAAGCAAGGAGACTGAATCAATCAGCAAGGCGATGTCACGCGAAGCATGCAACCGGGCAATTGATGCACAGTCCTAGAAAAAATTAGGATGTAAGGATGCACATCTGAATAGGAAAAACAACAAAAAAAAAACCAACATGCCAATCAAACCCACTTGAGTGAAGGGGAGAACATGTAAATCATACAGAGAAAAGGATCGAAAGGGAAGGACACACTAGTGAAGGACTTAGGGAAAAACCTTAATTTTTTAGACACCCTAGAATTGGCACGACTTTAGTGGCTGAAACTAGCGCCAACTGGCGCGACTTTAGGGGCTAAAACTAGCGCCAACGACCAATTGGCACAACTTGCTAACTGAAAACTAGCACCAATCGGCGCGACTGTCAGAAAAATAAAAACACCAATGCCTAAAAAAGAAAAAAACAAAGAATTTCTCCTAACCAAGACCAGACTCATCACTTCAAGAAAAACCTAAAAGATCGTAATTGATGAAAAACATAGAAACAAACAGGGAAAAGTTCATTCAACTAAACTCGTCAAATGATTAAGACCTCAAAGAGTGACAAAATCAAATGAAACTCCCCAGTGGAGTCACCAATTTGTTTTCCAGGTAAATCCTCTCTGCGGACAAAGACAATCCCTCTAGCCCTAGGGTGGGTCTAGCAACTACGGGAACATACTAAAATCTACCTTCCTATATTGTAAACGAAATTCAGAGCAAAGAAGATGGCCTACACTGTTATGATGCTATGTTGTCGTTTTCGTCGAAGCTTCTTGATCCGTCTCTCTTCTCAAGCTTGATACACATTTTTGTCAACGTTCGAATACCTGTACAAATAGTCAAGACACAACGAAAAGTGTAAAATCACAACAAACATAAAACAATTACAATCTATGTAACTGATCAAGGAATGCTATAAATATCATTATGAATGTAAACAAGAGTGGAAGATAAGCATCAGTTGCATTTTATTATGATAAAGACAAAGGGGAGTTTACAACCAAGCCTTGATGTTGAGGCTCTCCTTCGGCAGGTCCGTATCCAAGCACGTTTGCAACACCCTTACACACAAAGGTCCAAGATCTCACTATGTTCCCAACACAAAAAAGCAATCACACTCTGTTAGGTCCCTATATTACTAGTATAGTCCCTTATTGTTGTTAGTGTAACCCCCTTATTGTTATTATTGTACCCTTGTAACTCCCATTTTGTTATTATTGTGCCCTTCAATTATTATTGTTAGGTCGGCTAGGATTACATTGTGGCCCACTAGGATTACATTATGGCCCCATGGACTCCTATATATAGAAAGGAGGTTTTGTAAATTGTATCATCGAAGAATTTTTCATTTATGTAATGTATTGGAGGTTTCCCCCTCGAAGTGGCTCATTTCTAAGGCATTGATATCTCTTTTCTTCTCTTTTTGGAGCTGGTTACACAACATTTGGTATCAGAGCTTTGGATTCTAGGGTTTCATTGCTCCAAACAGGTCATCGTGGAATTTTCGCTATAACTTTTTTTCTATGACGTTTCAGAAGCTGAAATGTTTAGGGTGCGAAGCTGAAATCCTGAGGAAGATTGTCTAAAAATTTCAGAGCTTGGTTCACAATATTTGTGGAGATATGATCTGTTGTGCATATCAGCCCTTCGACCTAAATTTTTGGCCTAACACTCCTTCCTAATCTTTCAAAACTGTTATCATGGCAAAAAAATTCCATATACTGCATATCGTTGCCTCTTTCTGCTCAAAATTACACTACCCAAAGTCCTAAGTCCGCAATTAAAATTATATCGGGCTTAGCCCTTCAGCCTTATCCCCTTGGTTTCATTCCCCCATATGACTCAGGAGCAAGACCGGGCGCTAGGTGGAAAGGAGAAAATCGTTCAAAGTTTCGGGGGCACTCGTGGCCGTCTGATCAAAAATCAATAGACGGAGCGAAGTCTGTTTTCCTTGGTGGTCCCCACGTCCGTATCCCGTCGCAGAAAACCACTGGTTTCATTCCGCACCACCTATCCGAGGCTGGCGGTATTTCCCGCGGACCCAGCGATTCCATACGCTGGGTGACGCGTGTCCCGGTGTACGATTCCCATACCGCTCATTTCGCGCGTTAAAGGTCAGACCAAAGACACGCAGTGGAATTTGTCACCACCGTCCGATCCTGTGAGCCCGATCCAACGGCTATTAATCTTCAGAGTTGCGCACCTTTTAGTTTTGTCTGTATCACCTCTGGCCCACCGCTTCATCGCTCTTTGATGCATCATCAACCGTTGATCTGTTTGTAAATCGTATGGCCCGGATTTGTCAGCATGTCATCGACTCAGTTCTCTCTCCACGTCACCCCTTCCATGCCATTTGTTGTACGTTCATCCACGTCATTGCTTCACATGTCCATCATCTCTCCCTCCGCTGTTCATATCTATTTCATTCATACGTTATATGTTAATGTTTCCCTCTGGTCAGCCTGTCCGCCATACCTCCACCGTAATTTCTCCGCCACCCCGCATGTTTTTACCATTTGGTCATGTTTTTAGCATTTGGTCATGTCCTCACTGCCATCATCATCAACACTTCCATGTTCATCATCCCCATGTCCAATTTTCTCTAATATGTTTGTGGACTTTGCAGGATTTCAGCAATGGAAGGATATTGTAATTCACAGGCTTGGTTACGGGAGTATGGCGCATCCAAAGGCTATTCTACCGAGGCTACCATTATGAAGAAGGATCCCGAAAGCCACCTTGATTAGACACCCATTGCAGAAGCAAGATTTAAAAACCCCTTAAACACTTCAGAGTCTTTTCGAAATGCAGATTTTGCAAATAGGGATATTAATGAAGCAATGACAGGTATCAGGGATGTTCGAGAGATTTAGCCTCCGGCTTTAAAGATCTTTGATTAGAATTCAGAAGATAAAGGGTAAAAGTAAAAATGTTTATAAATCATATTCTCCAGGTTTAATCCTTGATAAGATTTCTCTCAAGGAAAGTACAGAATATTGCATATTTTATTTCACACATTTCATTTCTGGAGAAATCTTCACCTACAGCATTTACTCCATGGGGCAACAACAGAAGTACACCCAGCTCAGCATGGTCATTCAGCATTGAGGGCGCGGAGGTTTTCCGCCATTTTGTTTAAATTAAATCATTTAATGTGAATCACCTACCTCATTCTCTAGAATTTTCTGTCTCTTCTATAAAAACCATGAAAAAACTCATTGTAAGGGTTCCAGATTTCTATCAGCAAACTGTGCAGTGAAAAGTTCTTGTATACATCTTGTAAAGTTTCTGTATGAAGGCTCAGAGCCCGTAGGGTCTCAGTGAGGAGGAGTTATAACTGTAATGAGGATTCTGGTCTTTGGTATCCCACAATATGTAATCTTTTCTTATGTGTTAATATAATATCTCATTTCATGCTATTTATCTTCTTGTATCATGTTCTAGAATGCGAGTGGCTCATTGGTCTTAAGTAAGGATTCATCCTAGTTGGTGCCCATACTTGGATTAGTCAAGCGCTTTAAATAGGCCTAGTCATGATATATTGTTCCATGTTCATTTCATCCATATTTTCTGCTATATTAGTTACTTGAGGAGGGTGCTTTTAAAACGCCATTGTCATGTATGGATTCTTAGTTGTATAAGCCCATATGTGGTTTTGTTGTGTATCTGGGTATCAGCCTCATGCTAACTAGTATCTTCTTCATGTTTCTTCACTACTTCCACTTTCTGATATTTGATTTCTGTGGCATATTATTTGAACTGGCCCTCTTTGCAGTAAGCTGTCTCTTAACTATCTGATGTTTTTGTATCGGAGTTTTGCATGCTGTTCCTACATTATTCTTATCTTTGTATCGGCTTCTAAGAGAGTTTGGTCCCATTTCAATTAATTTCCTTGTTTTACAAGAGATAGCAGGAGAGCTTTTGGATTGACAACCCAAGCTATATTATGAGCTCCTTGCTATGATAAGATGTCCTAGGCACTGGTCTATGGCAACTCTAGGCTGTCTCTAGGGGTGACAAAAATTGTCGACAACATGATCTGTGGAAGTTAGGTCTTTTTTCAGGATCCTAAATAGGTCATCGTGGAATTTTCGTTATAAATTTTTTTCTACGAAGGTTCAGAATCTTAAATTCCTATGGTGCGAAGTTGAAGTCCTGAATAAATTCGTCAAAAAATTTCAGAGCTTGGTTCGCAATATTTTTGGAGATATGATCTGTGGAAGGTAGTGCTTTTTCAAGCTCCTGAATTTCATCTCAAAAAGGTGATCGTGGGAAAATTTCAATAACTCTCTCTCTGGGCATCAGATTGGAGTGCCGTAAAAGGTGGTCGCAATTAAACAGACTATAGTTTCTTGGCTATCAATTTTAGAGACGAAGGATGAAACAATGACACGTGGCAATTTGTACAAGTTCGCTCTACTGAACCAGTCCATAATTAGGTCATTGTGGGAGATTGGACACAACTTTATCTTGGAGAATACAAATCAGGTCAGAACTGTGGCATTCGAAAGATAATTCAGAGGGCTATGTTGGTACCGAAAATAAAATATTGAAGTGCTGCAATTACAAATATAATCCAATTTCAATATCGAGCTCCTCAAAAGAAAGAAAAAGGTGTGTATTTGTTTTTTTCTGAATTGCATAAGTCTTGTTTGAAGAATCAATTTGAATTGATTCCAAGGGCATATTGTAGAATAGATATCAGTATTGGGTTATAAAATATGCCCCGTAAAAATAATTCAACACCCATTAAGCCTTCAAAAGGCTCTACTATGACTCATGAAGATGAAGAATTGCAACATGATCTATCAAAATTACAAGAGCAAGTGCAACAAATTTCACTCTCGCAAAGAGCAACAAAAAATGAAATGGAAGTTTTGAAGAAAGGCGTGGAAGCTAAGATGGATGGTGTGGAAGCTAAGATGGATGGCATGGAAGCTGGCATGGAAGCTAAGATGGAGAACATGAAGAATGATATAAAAACATACATCGAAGGTTTGACAAAGTTGATACAAGAAATGTTTCCTAATGGTGAAAAGATAGTAGAAGAACCTCATGATGAGAACAAAATCAATGTTAATCATGATTTCATAAACTCTAATGTTGGCGGGAAGAACCACCATATTCCAAAAATGGATATGAGGAAGTTTGATGGAAAGGATCCTGTAACATGGATACTACAGATGGAGCAATATTTTGATCTCCATAATGTACAAAACACACAAAAGGTACGCATTGAAACTGTACATTTAGAACAAAATACTTTTTTTGGTATCAATGGCTTTGCTCCCGTAAAAAAATTGTCACTTGGTCAATTTTTACGGAGGAAATGATAGCACATTATGAGGATACAAAGAGCAACACCTTCTTTAGCCAATTGATAAATCTCAAACAAAAGGGTTTAGTGGGGCAGCACATTGAGGACTTCCAAAAATTGAATATAAGGGTAACTGATATTCTAGAGGAACATAGGATCGATCTCTTCATAGGCACTTTAAAGGATAACATCCAACATGAAGTTCGTGTTTTGGAACCAGATTCATTGGAGAAGGCATTCAGGTTGGCAAGAAAAGTTGAATGTAAAATAATGGCGAAAAGGAAGCCTACCACTCAATTCTATAAAGAAGGAAGTGTTGCTACGCCTAGATTTCCACAACCTACAAGGTTGACACCACAACAATTGGAAGAAAAAAGAGCAAAAGGGCTTTGCTACAGTTGTGATAGAAAATACACTAAAGGTCATAAGTGTGCTGAGAAGAAATTATTTTACATAGATTGTGAAGAGGAAGAAGAAAATGAACAAGAAGAGGATATACACCAGGAACCAGCCCTAGAAGAGGAAGAAATGAATCCTACCATATCGTGTAATGCACTGGCAGGAATTACCACTCCTCAAACTCTCAAGATAGTAGGACAAATCAAGAAGAAAAAGGTAATAGTGTTGATTGATTCAGGTAGCACCCATAATTTTATTCATTGTAAGGTAGCCAAGGAATTAAATTGTTTCCTATACCCAGAACCAGAATGTTAAGTGATGGCTGCAAATGGAGGAACTATAAATTGCTCTGGAAAATGCCATAATATCAAGCTAACCATGGCGGAATATGTATTGACTAGTCCAATGCTTTCCATTCCTATGGGAGGTGCTGATGTTGTACTAGGAGTACAATGGTTACAATCTTTGGGGATGATAGCTTTTAATTTTCAAGAACTTTTCTTGAAATTTTTTTCAGAAGTGTTAAACACCATGTTAAGCACACACATGGTGTATGAGGAAGACAAACACACACACAACAAGGAACTCAACACAATGAAGGATAAGCGTGAGGCTTTCTTATTTTTTCCATTATACATGATGTACATTTATAATACAATGGTGTGACTCTTGGTTTCACATTCCAAGGTCACTTGGACTCCATTGTGACTTTTCGCATTCCACACCTACCCATGTAGGATTAGGTGTTTCAAAATCCCCCCTTAATCCGAAGGGGTATGTGTGAGTCCAAGAAAAGAGTTGTAATACAAATCTGCAAAGTATACATGGCAGCACTTGGGCTGAATCAACTCTCTGAAATGTTGGAAAAAAGAGGTGGTTTAAGGATGACCACCAACACTGGAACGCAAAACTTGTTGCATTTCTCGGAACTCTTCCAAAACTGGCAGGAAGCTGAAATCTTCTGCTAGAGGAATTGTCCCTCATAAAAAATGGAGACCTTCAACCTAAAAGAAGGGAGGTCTACTATTTGTGATGGTTTTAGGATTACCAACAACTCTGGAATGCTTTGAAGCATTTCCTGGAACTCAACCAAAGCTGGCAAGAAGTTGAAGGCTTCTGCTAGAGGAAGTGTTCCTCATATATGAAAGGGATACCTTTGACCTAAAAGAAGGGAGGTCTACTACCTGTGGTGGTTTAAGGTTGTCCACCAAACAAAGATGATGGTTTAAGGTTGTCCACCAATCGAAGGCATGCTCATGGGCATCCGTGTCTCTGGCTACATCTCTGAATCCGGAATGACGAATTGTGGCTCAGGCTCGCTTGAACTGCTGGCTACAACTCTGAACATGGAATGAGAGATTGTGGCTCAGGCTCTCTTGATCTGTCGTCGAAGCTTGTACATGACCACCATTTCCCCCCCTGTCAGGGACAAGGTGAGATGATGGCGAAAACTCAACTGCAAGTTTGTTCAATATCTGTGAACATGTTCTGACATGCGACTTAAACATATTCTTGGCTATTGATGCCCATTGCCAAGAAGCAATCCATCCAAGATGAATCTTGGTTCTTGCAGGAGGCTTGTTTATGAAGAATCTGTGTGAAGAATGGTTGTGCTGACCACAGTTCTTGCATGGATGAAGATCAAAACAATGATTTTTCATATGGCCAACTCGATCACAATGTTGGCATTTTACAATCTGTTGTTGTGAAAGCGGAACAGGATCTGGAACAGCTGCAGGTGAACTGTCATACAGGAATCCAACACTCTAAAATTTGATGGGCTTGGTGTAGTCTGGAATATGAAAGGACACATCCTTGTCATATCCAAGACCAGGTCGGTGCTTGTTGTGGACAAGCTCTTCCCAAGGTTTGATGATGGACTTGAGAAGTGCAGGTTGAACTGCTGCATCTGCATGTAAATATGCACTAGTACAAGGAATTGAATGGGAATCAATTGCAACTTTATCTTCTTTCTTCTGATGAGATTCCTTCACAATATTCTGAACAGAAACAGGTTCAGAATGGTGACTCTTTTGCTGAAGTTTGTCTTGCTGAAGCTGAGTTTCCAACTGCAAAAACTCAATCTTTTCTTGTGCATTTCGTAAACAATTCTGAATATTACAAAGAGCATTCTTGCTCATTTTTATCATGTCATCAACATTGGAATGAATGAGGTCATTCAACAACTCTAATGTCTCATTGATTTTGGCCATTTTCAACAACTTAGGCTAAAAAATGAAAGGGTGTCGGCTTCAACCGAAAATGCACCCGTTTACAATGTGATTCAACAATAAGTACAAATGACTCCAAAGAATTCTCAAATTACAAAATATTCTCCTCAAATGATGGAGGGCAATGAATAATCCAACAACTCAAGTATTGATTGCAACTATGAAGAAGCAATATCTACTCACAATACAATGTCAAAGCAATACAATATCTCTGCAAAAATATGTTGTAAATGTGCAGCTGAAAACACTTGTGTAAGAAGCCTTTAAGGCAGCTGAATTTTCTTTCAAATAGATGTTTTGCAATGATGGAAAACTTGTATTCAAATGTCAATTCTTCAGAAAATCACCCTTATGTCACAAATCACATAATGTCAAATCTGCAAGAAGGAAAGGAAGTCGAATTACGGGGTATTGAAGGGAAGCCGGGAAGGATAATAAGCTCTAATGTCATGATAAAGCTTCTAAAGAAAGAACAATGAGGTGTAATTGCACAATTATGCTCACTAGAAGTTCCGACATCAAAATCATCTATTTCTGCAGATCTCCAACAAGTCTTGGACAATCATTCCAAGGTGTTTGAAACTCCCAAAGGACTCCCACCTATTCGTGATCATGATCATGCTATTCATTTGATTCCAGGAAGTGTTCCTCCAAACATTAGGCCTTATATATATCCTTACGTCCAAAAGAGCGAAATTGAACATATGATTGCAGAAATGTTAGAGGCGGGTATAATTCAACCTAGTCAAAGTTCTTTCTCTGCTCCTGTAGTATTGGTACACAAGAAGGATGGATCATGGCGCATGTGTCCGGATTATAGGGAGCTCAATAAGCTCACCATTAAAGATAAATTTCCCATTCTGTGATTGATGAATTATTGGATGAATTACATGGAGCAATTTATTTTACCAAGTTGGATCTTCGTTCAGGATATCATCAAATTAGAATGAAGACTGAAGATATTCCAAAACAACATTTCGAACTCATGAGGGTCATTATGAATTTTTGGTCATGCCTTTTGGCCTTACCAATGCACCTTCTACATTTCAAGGGTTGATGAATTCCATTTTCAAACCCTTCCTTAGAAAATTTGTGCTAGTATTTTTTGATGATATACTAATCTACAACGGGTCTTGGAAGGATCATGTTGAACATGTTGACAGGGTGCTCAAACTATTGTAGGAGAAACAATTATATGCAAAAACATCCAAATGTTTCTTTGGAGTACAAGAGGTGGAATATCTGAGTCATATTATATCTCACGAGGGTGTTAAAGTAGACCCTAACAAAATTAAAGCCATTAAGGAATGGAAAGTCCCCACGACCATAAAGCAGTTGCGAGGATTTCTCGGGTTAACGGGGTATTATCGCAAGTTTGTTAAGAATTATGGGAGAATAGCAGCACCTCTAACAACATTATTGAAGAAAGATGCATTTTCATGGACTCCTGAAGCAACTAAGGCCTTTGAACATCTTAAGGAGGAAATGTGCCATGCACCGGTCTTAGCTACGCCAGACTTCACAAAAACCTTTATTGTGGAATGTGATGCCTCAGGAAATGGAATTGGTGCAGTTTTAATGCAGGAAGGAAGACCCATTGCTTTGAAAGTCGTCCAATCAAAGGAAAGTATTTACAGAAACCTATTTATGAGAAGGAAATGTTAGCAATACTGCATGCACTAAAGAAATGGAGAACTTACCTAATGGGAAGACACTTCAAGGTAAAAACTGATCATGATAGTCTTAAACACTTTTGGAACAAAGACTATCTTCAGAAGAGCAGCAAAAATGGGTCACAAAGATGTTGGGTTATGACTTTGAAATAATCTACAAAAAAGGAAAGCTTAATGTTGTTGCGGATGCACTCTCAAGAAAGAATGAAGAGGTGGAAGCATTGCTTTGTGCCATTTCTATTATCCAACCAGATTGGATAAATGAAGCAAGAGATGAATGGAAGAAGGAAAAAGATGTATGGACACTCATTCAAAAGTTGCAGCAAGATCCTAGTACATCTGATACATTTAGTTGGAAAAATGATTCCTTATGGTACAAAGATCGCTTATATCTTTGTAATAATTCCCAAATAAAACAAAAGATTCTTCTGGAATTGCACACTTCTCCTTTAGGAGGACACTCAGGATTTTTAAAAACTTGCCACAGGGTGAAGAAAGAATTTTTTTGGGATGGCCTTAAATATGATATTCAAAAGTTTGTGGCGGAATGTTTGGTTTGCCAGCAGAATAAAGTGGAGATAATTAAGACCCCGGGACTTCTACAACCTTTATCCATTCCAAGTCAATGTTGGGAGGAGATTTCAATGGATTTTATCACAGGTTTACCTAAGTTTGAAGGAAAGAATGCCATCATGGTGGTAGTTGATAGACTTACCAAGTATGCACACTTTTGTGCATTATCTCATCCATTTAAAGCAAGTACAGTTGCTACTACATTTATGGACAGAATTCAAAAGCTACATGGAAGCCCAAGGGTTATTGTGAGCGACAGAGATCCCATTTTTACTGGAAATTTTTGGACGAGGTTATTTTCTTGTTTGGGTACTCAATTAGCTCATATCTCATCTTATCATCCTCAATCTGATGGTCAAACTGAGACAGTAAATAAATGTTTGGAAGGATATCTTCGTTGTTTTGTATCCGATAAACAAACACAATGGGTCAAGTGGTTACCTCTTGCTGAATGGTGGTATAACACTTCCTTCCATACTGCAGCAAAAATGACCCCATTTATGGCACTTTATGGATATCATCCACCATCCATCACATCATCTTTAAGGGAAAATTTGAAGGTTCAAGTAGTGGAAGATCACATCAAGCATCAGCAAGAAGTTCTCCAACTCTTAAAGGATAACCTGAATTTGGCACAAAATCGAATGAAACAACAGGCAGATCAACATCGCGGCGAGAGAAGTTTTGATGTAGGAGATTGGGTATTTTTACGGCTACAACCATACAAAAAAATGTCCCTCAAGCAAGCTAAGAAGGATAATAAATTATCACCAAAGTACTATGGTCCTTACAAGGTGTTGCAAAAGATTGGTTCTATGGCATACAAATTGGAGCTTCCCGCTTCTTCGCGAGTACATCCAGTTTTCCATGTTTCATGCTTAAAAAAGGTTATAGGTGAAAATCTTCCAGTTCAAACAATATTGCCAGAACTTGATGAGGAAGGAAAAATCATATTGTAACCTGAAGCGGTCATGGAAACAAGAACTCGACAGCTACGGAATCGATCAATTTCAGAGTATCTCATCAAGTGGAAGAACTTACCCACTGAAGATTCTACATGGGAGGATGAGAATTTTATACGGAAGCACCCAGAGCTACTCAAGCATTGAGGACAACACTTTTTTGAAGGAGAGGGGCATGTTAGGTCCCTATATTACTAGTATAGTCCCTTATTCTTGTTAGTGTAACCCCCTTATTGTTATTATTGTACGCTTGTAACCTCAATTTTGTTATTATTGTGCCCTTAAATTATTATTGCTAGGTCGGCTAGGATTACATTGTGGCCCACTAGGATTACATTATGGCCCCATGGACTCCTATATATAGAAAGGAGGTTTTGTAAATCGTATCATCGAAGAATTGTTCATTTATGTAATGTATTGGAGGTTTCCCCCTCGAAGTGGCTCATTTCTAAGGCGTTGATATCTCTTTTCTTCTCTTTTTTGAGTTGGTTACACAACACACTCTGCACTATTCTCCCAAAGCTATATTTTCTTCTCCTTTATATCATCACTAAGGCTATAGAGATGAAGGAGGTCTTCTTATATAACAATGGAGGAGGAGGTTATGGGCCCTCAAATAATGGGAAAAGAGATTATCCTTTGGAGTAGTTCTTATTACTTGGGAACAAGAAGCCCAAAGGGGAATTCCTCAGCCATATCCTCAAAACAAACTTCCAGTTCGTCGCCTCGTAAAGCTTCTAGTCATGGAATCTTCACTTCTATTTAAAAAAAATTCCAAAAGAGGATCGGCGTGGGTCTGACATTAAGACAGAGCGCCGATCGGCGCGGGCCTCAATGTAAATATCTGCTATCGGCGTGGGTCAGACACTGAGAGAAAGCGTTGACCTTGAAAACCAGGTTTTTATAGGAATCTTCCAGAAAAGTTGTAAAGGGAGATGATTTAGAAGACAAAGTGTGGTTTAGGGGTATGTATTCCATGCTTGGAAAGTACACAAGGGTCACTGTATGGGTCCTACAGGATCAAGGAACGGTCCGAGAAAGTGATAAATTGCTGTGTAACACCTAGGAATATGTTGACCGGTAATGGTGGGATACACGGTAAAGCCTGAGAGTGGAGACAGGAAAATTACTCAAGGATGGTTAAGGAATCTGGAGGCATTCGAAGCTCATCTTGGTTTTGTGATCTCAGGGCCATTTTAGGTGAGATCACGGTATGGTGAGGGTGGAGGTGGTTTAACCTATGGATTCCCTTGGTTGTTTTCGATTGGTTTATCCCATGAGATCCGACATTCATGCTTGGAATATGGCATGGCGGTGACCGACTGAAAGAAAGATTTGTTTCATCCATGTCTATGGTCGGGTGGTACGTGGAAGTCCCGAACCTAGTTGGCTCTTGCCTACGTTTAATGAAATCTAAATTATCTTGATTTTGATTGGTAACTGTAATTGTTATTATGTGGATTTAATGGTTGTCATATTATGGTTATTTAAATATTTATATTTTGGTTATAAGAATGGATATATGACTGGTTTTAGTCATGGTTATTTTCATGTTTTTACTTGTAAATGAAATATTAATGGATGAAAGACCTAATTGATGTTAAGACAAATAATGGGAGAGGGTGGTGATCCTTCTCGTTAAGTCTCATATGAATTTTCAGTCCCTTATGATCAGAATTGCATTCATGACTTGTAGGTTGCATATCTACCAAGTGTTTGATGGAATGTCAGTCCTAATTGGGGATGGTCAGGTATAGTTCTAGTTCTAGTTTTGGTTTATAACCATTGTACTTATGTATTTTATGAGATATAAAAGTTATATGGATTTATGGGAAGAGGCTTAGCCCCAACCCTAAAAAATAACCTTAAAGTCTATAGTCGTTATCACAACATTGGGAAGAAAATTCCATAGTCACATGGAGGCAGGCCTATGGGAGTGACTAGGGGTTTCCAGTCACATGGAGGGCTTCACAAGGGAGCGAATATGGCTCTATCTCATGGAAAAGTTAAGTTACCTTAGGGGATGGACACCTGGAGGGGTTAGGTTACTCCTGGAGGGTCCTAAGGCACCTGAGGGAAGTTAGTAAGGTTTGATTTGTTGACTCCATTTCCTTAAGGTCATCTAGGAGGTTGTGTCTTGTCATAGGAACCATTCATCTCATGTTTTCCTTGGGTAAGCCAGTGAAAGTGAGTAGATTTGAGGGGAGAGGTTTGTTATAGGAAAATCCTTCAATTAAATGACGATAGTACCATGCCAAACCCAAAAAGGATCTAATGCCCACTACATTATTAGGAATAGGCCATTCCATAATGGTTTTAATATTTTCAGGGTCCACAACTACCCCATCCTATGAAATAATGTGTCCCAATTATTGAATCCGACCTTTGTAAAATTCACATTTACTAAACCTCCCATATATTTGGTGTTCCCGTAATGTTTGAAATATAATTTGCGGATTTATTTTATGTTCTTCCACATTTCTGGAATAGATAAGGATATCATCAACAAATATTAATACAAATTTCTCCAGATATTCATGAAAGGAACTGTTCATAAGACACATGTATGTTGTTGGAGTGTTGGTAAGCCCGAAAGGCAAGACAAAAAATCATAATTTCCATAGAGATTTATAAAGGAATTTTTACATATATCTTCCTCCTTTATTCAAATCTGATGGTATCCAAAGCGCAAGTCAGTTTTTTAAAATGCATTTGCCCCTTTTACTTGATCAAAAATATCATCTATCTGATATAGTGGCTATTTGTTCTTAACTGTTAATTTTTTTTAATTATTTATAATCAGTGCAAAGTCGTAAGGTAACATCCTTTTTCCTGAAAAAAAGCACAGGATCCCCCCAAGGTGACACACTTGGGTATATATAATTCTTATAAAATAGTTCTTGTAACTGCAATTTCAACTCTGTCAGTTCTGGAATGCTCATGTGGTAAGGTTCCCTGGATACTGGAGCAACCCCTAGGATCAATTCAATGGTAAAATCCATATCTCGTTTAGGCGATAGTCCAAGAATCTCCTCTAGAAACACATATGCAAATTCTTGTACAATGGGTAGATTTTCTAAAGTGGCAATCTTTTCCTTGGAATTGGTATACCCCACCTATACGAAATAAATATGACACCATTTTCTAATGCATTTTTCTAATTGAGAAGCTATAATTTGTCTTAATTTCAAGGGTCTTATAATTCCTTGGATATCTTCCCTCACCCCATATTCATTAAGGAAGATGATAGTTTTGGCATTATAATTTACCAGGGACCAGTGTTTCTCAAGTCAATCCATACCGATTAAAATAATATCCAAGGGGTAAAACATTTAAATATTCTATTATTGGATGATCTTCCAACATCACCGGGTAGTGGTCTAATTTAGCCATCACTATCCTACTTGTAATTGACATAATTCAACTACCATGGGACTTATATAACTTAAACTGTCTCTAGGGTAAATTAAAATAAACATAGCTTGACTAAGAATTTTACCTTCAAATTCCACTATAGATAGTTGGTATTCTGCTTGATGATATTCTAATGCTGCATTGATCTTCATAAGACTCCTTGTGAATTTCCCTATTGTATATTCTTCTTGAGTTTGCGTTTTCCATTATGTCCTTCTTCGGTAGGGGTAATTTTTGATGCAGTGGGGTTTTCCACATCCCCAACACTGCAGTTAAGCCCTTGTAGAATCATAAAATTCCAGTTTCTTAAATTGCTCGGTTGTTTTTTATTCATTTTGTGGCTTAAATTTCCGTCGACCTTTACTTGAGATTTTATGTTGTAGATTTTTATATAAGCCTCTAAAGTTTGCAGAATTTGCACTTTTGTTCTTGCTTTGATGATGCTTTTCCCTTTTCTTATCTATCTATCTTTTTCCTCCATCCCCTTTCAACTTCATCTGTTGGTAACAGATTCACACTTTATGGATTACTTCGTCCATAGTCTTAGGATTATCAAATTCCAAACACTCCTTCATAAACATGGGTAAACTACTTATAAACATTTTTACCTTTGATTTTTCCTCACATATGTAAGGAAAATACCTCAACAAGGAGGTAAATTTAGCTATATATTCATCCATTTTCATCTTCCCCAGTCAGAGGTCATGGAACTCCCTATCCTTGTCGTCATAAAAACACTCAATTAAATACTTGCTTTTGAAATACCATTGAAAATTATCCCAGGTAATTCCTTGTTCATCTACACTTTGAACTGCTTTTACCTCTTCCCACCATAACGTTGCCTTTCCTTGTAATCAATATATTGTCCGGAAATATTTCAAATTATCATTATATTCATAGATTTGAAAGTGTTTATTGATATTTACCAGCCAAGCTTCAACATATTCCTATGATTCACCATCAAATGTTGGGGGTTTGATCTTTTTAAACTCCCCTTGTAGTTCCAATTTCTGATTTTTTATTCCTTTATGTTCACTGTCTTGGCAAGCATTGCCAGATTCTGATTTTTTTACTCTGATCCTCTTCCACCTTCTGACTCCTGTGTAGTGATTCTTTCAGGAGGACTGTTTTCCCTTCGTCGGTGAGATTCTTCCCGATTACCATTATCAATATTTGGGGATGATTTCCTCTTATTTTTTCGGCTTGTTAAAATTTTGATGATCCTTTCCTAGTCCCTCATAAGTTTTTCATTATAAGCTCTCATTTTTACCACCTCTATCTGCAACTATTGCACAATTTGCATCAAAATGGTTGTAGCAGTATGAGGTTCTTCTCATAGTTGAACCCACATTTCTAGGTTTGTCCCTTGTACTATCATTGAGATAGGTCTGATTGGAACTCCAATAGATGTTTTAATCATCCTACTGCTTCCTCTCCTCATTTCTCTCCCTCTTTGTGAAGCGAAAAATATAAAAAAATTTATTTCTGTGGTTACCCAATCAGGCCACAGTGCAATCACCATCGCTCTGATACCACCTGTAATGCACCTTTGAATTTTTTATATTTTTATTTTTTTTATCCTCATAACTTTTACATGGTGTAAATTTAGGCTCACAAGAAATCCTAGTATTTGATTATGAAATTTTTATAACCTTCATGCTTACAAATGTGAGATTCAACAAGATGATCCTAGTGAAAATTAAGCACCTTCACTAGGTGGGGCCCGCGGGCTATTTTTAGGTGTATGTCTATTTTTAGAATGGTGAGCATATTCTGAAATTAGCAGGAGACTAATTATATATGGTTGAACAAATTCTATTTTTATATGAGTTTCTAATTTTAGATATATGGGTGAAGTCTATTTATAGATCGCATGTCTAAAAATAGAATGCATGTCGATTATTATTAGCCCTTAATAATAATCAGACAATAAATAATAACTTATTCTCTTGAAGCACTTGATTTCAGTTAAATGATGTGGAAAACCAGTTGATTGAAGGAATTGCACATTCCAAGGTTGGTTGGTGGGACATGCACAGTGGACTTTGTTGTAACTAAGTGTGACAAAGTTGTAACAGAGTTGGAAGAGTAGTTATGTGAGTTAAAATTAGTTGTGCTAGTTGTAACTCATGATAAACTAGTGAGAGATAAGTGAATTAATTATTTAATTAATTCACAAGCAATGGTCTCACATGCAACTGAAGAAATACAACTGTTAACTACATGCATGTCGGATCCAGTGGAGACCCAGTGGAGAGATAGGTGAAAGGGTCTGGTTGACTATTAGTTGTGACTATAGTGATGCATTCAATGCATCTACACACACATTGGAGATGCCAATGAGGATTGTACAATCAAGGCAAGGAAAGTTTTAATTTATTCAGTGATATTTTTCAGTAGGGATTGCGCAGTGGAGGCAGGCTGTTAGGAGGCAGTAAATTGGTGCATGTGTGAACCAATATTTGTATGAAAGTGTGAGACGATTGTAGATTGTACTAAGAGCTCAATGAGCAGATATTTGTATGAGATTGTTTCATGATCCATGATATACATAATATATGATAGTTGTGGTTTTTAGCTTTATGCTTTCCTGGCAAAAACATCTGTGTTATGTGCGATTGATTTTTCTTCACATGTTTGCAATTGGTGATTTAATTTCTGCAAAGTATTAAGTAGAAGGATTTTGTATCTAATAATGGATTTAATTGTTAGATCAGGAGAGTCCGATAATAAATCACAGTATTGTTTAAATTTCTACGTGGTATCGGAGCAGAGAAGATTGCAATATTGAAGCAGTGCTGAGTTTTTGTTGGTGGAACAATTCAAATTTATTGCAAGAATTTCTTGTTGCGATAGTTGAGTAAATATCAAAATGGATTTCAATGGTTTGCGGCTAGAGTATGCACTTGAGGGCAGATCAAACTACATAGCCTGGAAGGATAGGATGGAGGTGGTGCTTAAAGATAATGGCTTGAAGGAATTCATCAACATTGATGTTCCTAAGCCCACTTCGACAGATGTTGCATTACTTGACGCTTAGCAAAAGAAAGTAGTGAAGACGAGAAGGGTTTTGTTGGAAGGTGTGAAAGACTATATTGTCTCAAGCCTTCATGGGAAAGCCACTCCATTTGCAATGTGGAAGGCTTTGATAGATCTTTTCAAAAGCATCAGCGACCATAGGAAGTTGGCGCTGAAGGATAAACTTAGAAAAATAAAAATGGAGAAGGGCAACAATATTCCAAAGTATCTCACGAAGTTTGTCCAATGTTGGGATGAACTGGGGAGTGTGGGAATCATGGTTGCTGATGATGATTTACTAATCTTGGCTCTCTTGGGTCTTCCTAAGAGTTGGCACAATTATGAAGACTCTATCAACGAACGAGAAAAACTGCTAGATTGGGAACAACTTTGGTCGGATCTAGTGCAGGAAGAGATAAGGCGGAACATCAGGGATGGATCTTCATCAAAGCATGATGATGAAGAGGATTTTTCTTTGGCTGCAAAAGCAAGGAAAGGGAAGGGGAAGAAATTCCACTCAAAAACTGAGGCTAAAGGAAAGAAGTTGGATTTGTCCAAGGTGAAGTGTTTTCACTCTCACGAACATGGGCATCCTGCCAGTAACTGCCCATAGAAAAAGAAGAAAAAGAAGGCTGCTGGAGCTACAACTGGTGAGGCCCTTGCCTTGCAATTTGAACTTGATTTCTCCTTGATTGCATGCTTGGTTTCAAGTGCAATGGTATTGGTGTGGTATCTTGATAATGGTGCTTCCATCCACATGACAAGAGATAAGGAGCTTTTCGGCGACTTGGAGGAGAAATATCTCCAAATGCATATAGAGATGGGCGACGATGGACGATACAGTGTGACCGGAATTGGTACCATTACCTTTCAGAGGGAGTCAGGTAAATCATTTCTGTTGAAAAATGTTATGTATGTTCCAAGTCTAAAGAAGAATTTGGTCTTAGTCACGATGTTGGAGGACAGAGGTTATGACGTTGTTTTCAACGATGGAAAAGTTTTCCTGCGACATAAAACAACAGTTCAAACCAAGAAGATAGGTATTTGAGTCAAGAATCTCTACAAGCTGGAGGTAGATGACTGCACTGCAATGGTGGGCAAAGCAGAAGAAGTGGTGAGCCAGGATGAGGGTGAATTATGGCACAGGCGATTGGGCCATCTTCACCGTGGCACCCTGAAGATTTTGCTACAGATTTCTACTGGAATTCCCAGGTGTACACTCAATGCGTAGTTAGATCAGTGCAAGGGATGTACTATGGGTAAGTTTGTGAAGACCACCTTTCATTAAAAGGAGAACCGTGCTTCGGGGATCTTGGAGAGAATTTACACAGACGTGTGTGGGCCATTCTCAGTTTCTTCAACAACAAAACATGGGTATTATGCTATTTTTGTTGATGACTATTCTCGTAGATGCTGGATCTTCTTCATGCAGAATAAAGATCAAACCTTCTCAAAGTTCAATGAGTTTAAAGCATTGGTAGAGAAAGAATCGGGGAATCAAGTGAAGGCTCTGCAGAGAGATAATGGTGGTGAATATATCTCAAATGAATTCAAAGACTTTGGTAGCAAAGAAGGAATTCAGAGAGAACTCATAGTGCCTCATAACCCACAACAGAATGGGGTCATGGAGAGGAAGAAAAGAATGATCGTGGGTACTGCACGAGCTATGTTGCATGATCAGGGCCTACCAATGCACTTGTGGGCGGAAGCATGCAACACTGCGGTTTATGTGCAAAACCGTTGTCCTCATAGAGTACTTGGCATGAGTACACCTAAAGAATATTTTACTAGTAAGAAACCGGATGTTTCTCACTTTAAGATTTTTGGCTCATATTTTTATGTTCATGTGACCAATAATGCCAGGACGAAGCTGGAACCGATGCTGAAGTTGGGATATTTGTGGGGTACACAAAAACACCCCATAATTATCGTGTGTATTTTCCAAACAATCGAATGATTGTGGTGTGACAGGATATAAAATTCAATGAGGAGAAAGCCATGAAGTTGTCGCTTGAGAGGGAGCTACACTTGCATGCAGAGGAGGAACTACTTGTTCCCAAATATGAGCCTCTAGATGTGGATCTGATGTAGGGATTTTGGGTTAAATCAGAATCCTAGCATATAAACATGAGTATTTCACCCAGCATGAAAACTCTCAATAATTCTTCATTAAAACCATAAATATATTCAGGAAAAAAAAATAGATA